>WYDI02005121.1:0-31420 GCA_009867235.2 Psittacus erithacus | reverse complement strand
CTGATGATGGACAAGACATTAAACTGGAAGGTGAGGAAATAACCCTAACACCCTGTTGGGGTTGGGGAAGACTTATCATAAAGCTCTTTCTGAAAGAGCTTTATGGAAATCGTTCTATAAAGGGAAACTGACTATCCATCTCTAGAGGAATTTTCACTTAAAGCAACATGCCTGTGTACAATATCCCAAAGCACACAACTGTCAAAAGATAAATAGCAGATGGTGAAGAGGTGTCCCTGAAATAAGTGTGGAAACCCAGTTTCAGTACACATTAAAGGTATAGTTAGCATTCCTGTCTCTGCCCCTCAGTTAGAACAATAGACATTGCCAAAGAACCCTTTGAAACATAGCATGAAACCTAGCTTGGTTACACAAGTAACTGGAGGATATTGTGTGAGCACAAAGGTGCGATGCTGGCTGTGCTACCATTTAATCAACAAAGTCTATTTATTGTGTATCCTCGCAGCTGCTCTTCCTCAGCAGTGTTGTGTGGGCCAGCATTGCAGAGGTCACTGCGATAAACGTGCAGATCTCTACAATCCTACTATCATGGGTGGATGTTTCTCAGGGACTACAGTACAGGATGAAGAATGTTTACCTGCTTTTATGTCCCATGTCTCAAAGACTGTCAGCAAACAAAATGCAGCTGCAGCAGTTTCTTCTGTTTCCCTTCATCCAGCCCCATATCTACTTCTTACATGCTTATTTCTAAATAAAATAGGTTTTTCCAATTCCACTCCAGAGACTGTATAGAACAGGATGTGTAATTAACTGACTGCTGCTGAATAGTATCAGCACTGAGTAATGGAGGGAGCAGACAGTAGCAAGGTGAGTTTTTCTTACTTGATATCATTAATTGAAGAACATGTTTCTGTATTTTTTTGTCTTGGAAACAGGTAATGGATGCTTCAAAGAGCATGGAAGACTTGCACAGAGAAATCAGGTCCATTGCAGAGAAAACCATGCAGGAGGTTCAGAATAAACCCTTAGAAGAACTCTGGAAATAAAACTTTATACAGGTTATTCTTTTTGACCTAAGGGAAAACTCTTAGATCCTCCTTGATTGGTTCACTCCCCTACATCACCTTCCAGTAACTACAGCTTTGATCTCCTGTATTCTGAGTCCAGTGTGGTGCTGATGTCCTTGTGCTTGTGTTCACTCCTCTCCTTCAGCCTGCATAGTCCTTTCTATATTTTATACATGAACATGCAATAAGCATGTAACAAATTCCTTGTAAACCACTCCCTGCCTCAAACAGGAGCTCTTGTTCTAGCTCCAGTCATGCCATGCAGATGAAGGTATGGAGCCCAGAGGTGCCCCTGGACAGACAGCAGCAATAGGCAGGCAGTAGCCATCTGTTATGGGGAACTGTCGTGTTTCAGTTTTTTCTGCCTCTCTAGTATATGCATCCCCAGTGCTGAAACCAGTTTGTAGAGGCCTTCCTAATAAATTACTCTTTAAAACATTTTGCACAGGCCATTTTTTTCCCCAGAATGCTAATTTATGTTCTAGAAGGATATATAGGAAGTGAAGGTGCTGCGTTTCAGACACGGGGAGTAGTTTGCTAGAGCCGTGGAATGGAGAGATAAATTCAGATTTGCTCCCCAGCTTTTCAGCGAGAACAGTACAGAAACTGAACTGCTATGAGCAGGTAGGAGTTTGAAATTGATGTATTAGCTCATAGCAAGGCCAGTTTGAAGGGTGAGTGGCCTATAAATTATTTTAGACTGGTCAGGTTACTCCTGTGGCCAAGATCGGAATAGTTACTTGTGACTCCTACACAGTGTAATTTAAACAGCCTGGCACAGGCTGCCACAGCAGAGCAGTTGTGAATTCATCTAAGTCATCAGTAATGACCACCAAACTACAGTAAACTGGAATGTTAAATCATCTGAAAGGTGCAGATATGGTGGTGGAATTACTATGGAAATGTTTTTTATCTTTTCTGCTAGCATGTCCGCAGGTGCTTACCCTCTGGAGTAGGAGTATGAACTTGACAGTCCCAATAGATAATGTCACCACTTCACAGTTTCCCTCTCATTGCCCTAACAGGGTAACCCAAGTAATTTTGACAACATTCCAAACCCCACTGCAGGGTTACTAGATACCACCCGCCACCACCTTCATGGCATCTGCTAAAACATTAGGACAGGCAAAGAGTTTAGATCTGTTTATTCAGATACAAATTGAAAGCAGATGAATGGAGCACAGCCCCATTTCCTCTGCTGCCTCTTCCCCTAACTACAAGAGAGGAGAGAAGCAGGCAGAAAGCAGCAAATAATAATTTAGTGACAGAAGCATTGTGGTTCCCAGTTCAAACCTCTGCATTTGGATAACACAGGGACAGTTAGAGAGCATCAGTATATCAGTGACAGGAGAAACAGGTCACTTCTAGCCAGCTGTCACCAGCCTTGGGTACAAAAGCATCAACTGACAGGTTCCATCCTAAGTGTAGAAAACAAAGCCTTGTGAACAGGTCTGCAGTCTGCAGCATGCATTAAGGAAACTTCAGTAACTTCTGTTGCAGTTTGCATTAAGACAGCTCTCCTTCACTCTTTAACCTTTCTCCAGATTCTGTGAGGAAAGGGCCCCAGGCAGAGCTATCAAAGTAGCTAAAATTTCCAGTATAATTTGACCTTCTCAAGGCATCCTGTCTTCACTGCCCTCTTTGGGATGATGGCTTGAAACGGGTTTCTCTGGGTTAGCTCCTACAGTACCTTTGTGCATACTCCGCAGGGCAGTGAAGCTGGCAGAAAACAAAAAGGTACTCATACAGCTAGGAAGTCTACTTGACCTTCAGGCCCCTCTTCTGATTTGGAAAGGGAATGTCTAACAGGAGTAGTTAGAGGAACTACAACCCACCGAGGACACCTTGAGGAATTCTATAGCTCACATTTTTGGTACCGACAAGGTTAGTTCCCTTGGGGTGCTGGCACAAGCAGGCACATGACTGCCACATCTCAGTTGTCCTGTTTTGCCTCTCCCAGCTGTGGACTGTTGTTTTTCCAGGACTAGGGAATCCAATGCTCTGCTTGAAGCAGCTTCCTGAAGATAACTTGCTGTAGAGATTAATCCATTGTAGAAGCACATGTTTTATTGACTCACGGAGCAGGAACACACATTTTCTGTTCTCCTTCCACTCTTTCTGCTGTTACTTAAACTGAGATAGAAATGTTCCTCCCCAGCAGCATGGGTCTGGCTCCACACTTTCCCAGACAGCCTTTTGCTTATTGAATTACCAGTCACTTGTAAATTCCCTCAACTTCCTTTTCATAGCATGTGAGGAGGGACATTAAATCTAGGAGGAAGTGCTGCGTACTGCAAAGCATGGACAGGAGTTGTACTGTAGGAAGCCTGGCCACCTGCACTCCAGGAGCTTCACAGATGTGTTGTCTGTTGTTCACTTGCATTGTGAGCTGCAGTCCAAGTTGGCCAGCGAGAAGAGAAGCTGCTAAAGGAATTAACTACATTTTACCTGCTAAATGACGGGTGGCTCTACTTAAGCTTCAGAGTCCCCATGTAAGGATTAATGATTTCTATGCCTCCCCCAGAAGGCCATCTGACCTGCTGAAGTAACAGATAAAGTCTGTGAACTCCTAAGCACCACTGCATCCACTTCCAGCAACTGTTTTCTACTGAGAAGTTCTGACTCCAGACAGTAAAGGCTGTGTCCCTTCATTCTTCATCCGCGCTCCACTCAGAGGCTGCACAGAATGCCAGGATGGACAATGTGGGGATGGCAGCAAGCACCTATGAAAACCGGTAGCCCCAGGCTCTTGAAGGAGCTTCCCTCCCCCCCTTCTCCCCACACATAACACAAATTTGCAGAGTCAGTTTCCTGTTTGTTTTCAAAGGGATAGAATTTCAAAGTCTTCATCTTCCGAGTCAAAAAACCTTTCCAATCTGTCAGCATCAGAAGAGTCTGCAAGAGAAAAAGCAAGCACTAGCTCCATGGTATGCACTGACTGCTCAGCATCAGTGAGATCAGCTGAAGAGCAGAAGAATTTGAATGTTAAGTGCCTACAAGTTCCGAAAGACTTGACATACCCCAATGAAGGCCCTAAGAGGGATGAGAACATGTCAGTAGCATGGAAAAATGCACTGGAGAGAACTACATTGTGCACAGAAGATGCACCAAGTTTCACAGATCCCCAAAGCAGCCCTAATGCAGCACAACTCTGCGCTGTGACTGTTTTGTATAACCTTCCTGGGCAGCAGCTCTGTACTAGCAGGAGACTGTTCTGCCTCAAGAGGCCCAAAATAGGAGAACTTGCCCAAGGTCTGTACGAACAGCCATGAAGATTTCTGGCCCAATTAAGTGATATGGGAACATTCCCCGCCCCCCCATGTATCAGAGACTTGTTCTATGCTATAGATGCCTTTGATCCAACTACAGGGGAATGTAATTACACAACATGCACTCTCAGAAGTAATAATTACAGTCCATTTTGTGAGGAAAGATAACATATTTAATCCCTCCTGTCCACCCTTCCAACTTTGTGGTGAAGAGGGAGCACATACCTATAGGGGAAGTAACTTTACCATACGGGAAATGCAGGTGAGAATGTATGGGCAAGCTGGGGAAAGTAAAGGAGAAACCTACTCAGGCTTCATGAAAGCACTTACTGGCAGAACAGCCACCCAAAAGCTAAACTGCAATAACTGATGGCTGGGGACAGAGAACTGCAAAGCTGAACACTCCCCCCAAACATGTTGTAATAAGCTTTAATTCCCACAGTAGAGTGATCAAAACCAGTGATACAAGGCATTTGCATAGACTGCAGTGCCTACAAGTGCTGCCAGCACAACTTCCAGAGGTGCTCCTCAGAGGAGTGGCCCCCTTCATTCAAATAACACAGCAGAGAACCTAAGTGGCAGCTGAAAATAAAGACAAGGGGCTGGATAATCATGTAAGTACAATTATTCCTTCTAGTGAGGGATAGGACTGTTGAGAAACAGAATGGCCATAGCAGATGTGAAAGGCTTTACAAGGTAGGGAAGGTGGAGAAGGCCAAGTAGCCCATTACAAAAATATTTTTAAGAGTAAGAAAGGCAGCAATTAGGGAGAATTTAGTAGAGGTAAGGATCAATTGACAGTTGGAGGCAATCAAGCATTCTGACAGAAAAGGACGGTGAGATAAGGCAGGCTTTTCAAGTTCATGCTAAGGAGAGATAGCGAGTAAGCACAGGGTGCAGGATGCAAGTAACAGGACACAGTCCAATGCCTGGTGACAGGGTAGGTTTGTCTATGCGTACTTACTGCTCTTGGCAGAAGCTAATGGCTTTTTATCTCCTACAATGTTTGTGCATGTTACTAACACAATAAACAGAGCCTGACAGCCAAGATACTGCCCAGCACTTGTTCCCTTTTGCATTGGTGGTAGTACATTCACAGGGAATGAGTGACTTACACTGGAACTGAGTTTGACCAGCCCTGTCTGACCATTTTCATTACCTAGAAACTCAGTTCTCAGCCTTTTCAATGGATCCTTTTGATTCCTCCAAGCATCTCTTGTTTTTAATTTCCTTCAGTCACCATCCTCATTCACAGGCTCATCCTAAAAATCATCCTGAGACACCATGGGATCTGTGAAACACCAGCTGAAAGTGTTTCACAAAGAAACAAGATTAACTGACCCAAGAGCTCCAAGTGGAACAGGAACATACTAGAAGTCACCACGCAATTCCACACAATTTCCAGCAAATCAAAGAGACCACCTCACCCTTCACTCTGCCCCCCTGCACGGCCTCACCTGGTGTGAGATTCAGGACATCAGGGTTGGAGAAATGCGAGGGCTGGCGTTCAACCAGTTCAAACATTGGCAGCGCTCCTCTTACAAGGGACAGCTGTAAAGCAAGAGCAGAGCCATAAGAACCAACAATTCTGTACACATGGTGCTCTGGGTCTTTAAGGGGTAACAACAATCTGTTGGCTCTTCATTGCAGCTGAAAAAGCATTTCTCAGATCTTTGACTTACAGCATCAACAGCATTTCATGAGCTATGCTCTTCTTGGTAGTTTAATAAACCAAATGGGATGACGCTACAGAGAACATGACCTCTGTGCAGCAGTTTGGAACAAGACAATAACCTATATTCCTTTGTTTCTTTCTTCGTGATATAAACACAAACCTTTCTGATTTGCTGGCACCAATTCTTAAAGTCCTCCTCTGTGTTGCAGAAAAAGCCCTGGAAAAAAAAGAAAGAAAGAGGAGAATTTATTGTTACAACACTCAATGCCTTACTTTTAAACTGTGGCTTACACTGCCCCATTAAACTGAATGCTCCCCATATGCTTGATGTGACCGGACTGTCCAAGTGCTGGAATCATCAGTGTAATGGGCTGCTCTACTGCAGAAAGAAAACTGGGCAGAAACAACCCATGTGGAAACAAAGGGCAGTGTAAGGCACTGCAGGTTCAACAGAAAACAAGCCACACTGAATCATAATATGGATTCAGGAATAGATTTGGTTCTGCTCATCAAAGCCTGAACTAAACTTGAGAGAAAGAGACTGCCTCATGAGGAATGGCATTTAATGGTCATGCAAGGGGAACTTCCCTGGACCAAAGTGCTTCCTTCTTGAGGAGCTTCTTTGCCACCACTACTGAAACCCACAGCAGCACTTGCTGAGAGCACAGCTTGCCCATAGAATACCCAACCCACCACCACTGCCTTTGCCAGTTCCCTGGGTAAGGGGATGGCTTTGGAACAGAGGGGCCACAACACCGCTCCTTTGGGTGACTGGAAACAAAGAGTAGGAACGCACCACTGCGATGGAGGGGTCAAGCTCAGCAATGCTCATTCTGCAGGGAGGGTGCTGGCAGTGGAAGCTTTCATCAGGGAGACAGCCACTGTCATTGGGCTCCACTGCAGGCTGTGTAGTGTGGGGATCCAGGTAAATGAGTTCCTCACCTGGACAGACAGGCAAGAAGACATCAATAGGAAGAACCACAACAGAAGCTGCTCTTCTGAGAGGCAAATGGTGAGACAGAAAGAGGAGGAACAGCGATGACAGAGCCAGCTCTCATAACACCACAGCAGAACCCATGTTCTAGGGACAACTTGCTTTCAGCCACTTTCCCAAATTATTCTCATCCAGGCAAAGAACCAGTTGCCAGCAAAACCACAGTGGTCATATTTCACAGCAACACCCTGGGATCAAGACACAGGCACTATCTGGATACTGGTCCTTCACATGCTTTCCAGGGTCCTGTGTGAGCTCAAGTAGGCTCCAGAAATCCAAAGCACAACCAGTTTGAGGTTTCGGGCAGAGACAGAAAATCAGAGGGAAGGAGGAGAGTAGAACAGTAATAGTTTGTAGAGTTTCACGAAGTGGACAACTAAAGGACAGTTAAATCCAGCCAAATCTCTAAAGGGAGGTCAGCCCAGCACACAGGAAGAAGTGTCTATGCACACCTCTTTACAGATAGGATTTAGCATTACACAGTGGAACTTTATGGCTCGTACTATAGCTGCTGTTCAAAGCTACATCACTTGGGTCCTCAACAAAGAGGTTCAGTCCACAGCAGCCTTCCACACAGGAAAGAAATACCCTGCAGCATGCACAACAGACAAAGCCGGGGAGCTGTACCACTTCACAAGCATTTTTTCAGCTGGGGGGAGATGCTTGGAAAGTCTTTGCAGTACTCTGAGCACTCACCTACATAGCCAATGAAGTAGTGAGCACTGTTTGGTTTCCCTCCGATCACTCCCAGCGACTGGGGCATCATGAAGCAGTGCTGGAAAAGCAATACAGAAAACACACAGCTGACAGACAGTGAGACAGTAGGTGGCAACAAAGGCAAACATCCAAAAATGTAGAAAAGAAAGATGGGAACACTGAAAATCAGCAACTCTAGCAGCAGAAACAGCTATTTCCAGAGAGAAGCTCCATAAGGAAGGCTGCAAAACAGGACCTTCAAGGAGCACAGAAGCAGCTCAAAACCACGTGTAACTGCTGACAGGAACACACAGGTGCACCAGATGGAAGAAGCAGCACTACTCCAGGACTTGGTCTGGACAAGTCTTGGCTCTGCTGCAGTCAGTGGCAAGATCCCCTGGAGCTCTCATCAGGCAGCAATAGTGCCCTTGGGATGAAACAATCACTCAGGAAACAGTTTAAGTTCCTTATACAGGTGTAGTATCCAGGCACCTTAATTACTGAGTTAAGGACAGGCAACCTCAACATGAATTTGGAGCTCTCTTACTGGTGCAACTCAGAGCTTGCTAGCACTTGGAAAGCAAGACAATGTGCACCCTGTCTTGTGCATGTACTCTGCACACCCTAAATCCTGCAGCCTCCTGATACTCCAACTTACAACCATCTGCCAGCTTCTAGCCTCAGTCTGCAGGACAAGTTCTAGCATCAGAGCCACAGCGAGTCTGAAACACTACATTCATTAATGCTTAGATTGCCACCAAGCACAGTACAGTTGTGCAGAACTAATGCTCCACAAAGAAGGTCTGTGATTAAGTTGTGAAGTAAGATCCTCAAAATCAAACTAACCCAAAACAAAACAAACAAAAGAAAACCCCCAACCCCTCATCCCTCCCCCCCCCACCTTTTCTAACTATAGCCTGCAAGAACCCACACCCTGACCTCTGACAAGGATTGTCTCTAAACACATTTTTTTTTGCAAATAGGACAATTACTTCTGAGTATTTTTTGCTCCAAAACCAAATTCTACAAATTACTTAATGCACAACAGGGTCCTTAAGTACCAGAACACCAGGAACTGAGCTCCAGATCCCCTACCTTCAGTGTTTCAATATAGGCTTCATTGATCTCTGTGAGCCCAAGGCGGAGAGGTATCAGCAGCACCAATGGTTTCCACAGTGAAAGCCTATCTCTAACCCCCGCTTCCTCTGGGTACCCGTTGTAGAGTACGTCTGACTCCACAGCAGGGCATGCTGCAGCTCCAGCACACGGGAAGTTAGACTGGCACAACCGCCCTATGGAAAGGGAACATGAGCAGAAAGCATCAGAAATAACCTCCGTTTCTGGACCTTGAGTAATTCTATTCAAGCTCTTATCAATAATTGCTATTTACTAAAAGCCTATTGCACTTAAAAAAAAAGAAAAGCTTAAAGCAGTGCAGTGCTGGGATCAGGTGATTTATGTGCTCCCTGCAGGGCTTCTGGCAGGGCTCAGCAGCAAGATTATACCAAAGCATGTTGTACTCACAGCCACCATCTGGTGGGCTGTTTAAAAGCAAATTCTTCCAGCAGGTGAGCAGCTAAGCAACAACCTGTGGCAACAAGGTTGAATGAGCTGATCAGGAGGTCAGGCCAGAGTCCTGAATTCAGGAAGTGTGTAGGCAGGAAGAGAAAATCTGAAGTGTTCAACTCCAGAGGAGTTTGTGGAGGGTATGAAGACAGCTGAACCGCATGAGCAAAGCATTATGGCTGAACACAGGATATACTCAATGAGTGCTGTAATAAGACACACAGTGTCAGTCCAGAGTAGTTGTGATTTTTGTAAAGTTCACTAAAGCCTTCACAAATTTTACTGGGGATCATTCAGAAGCTACTTTAGAGACCTAAAGCAGGATGATCATTAAGCTCTGTAATTTCAACACAAGCTTTGCAGTAAGATATGGGGCAGTAGAACTCCTCAGGGCATACACATAACATCAGTGCTATGCATCCTCATTCTACAGGCTTGCCAAACACAGCCAGGCTGTAATGCAACCAGATTATGTAAATTGTGGTACAGAAACAGCTCCAAGCCTACCTGTCTCACTGGCCAAGTTCATTACTTGCTGGGCGTCTGAAGAAAAAACCCAGACCCCAAAGAAACCAACAGCACTTTTAATCATGAAGCCAAGGCAATTAGGCAGAATGCCAGAAGCCCATTTAATTTATTTCTGGGCTAAGCTAAATGCCAGGACCCTAACAGGTAGGACACAATGTAAACACCTTCATCACCAGCCATCTCAGCAGGGTGTTTGCTCATATGAAGAGCTTCAAACCCAGCTGAACAAGGAGAATGTTACACCCAAGGTTAGAAGGAATAGGATTTTGATCTAAAATCTCAGTACAAGAGAGAACCTGCACTGAAGAGTTTGCAGTTGCTCTCTGTTTTGTCCCTTAGGGAGGGAGAAGGTGTATGTATCCATCTCTCATGCACATAGTTACTGAAGGTCCTGAGAAAACTGAAAGTCATTATTTGTAGTGATTTACCCTGTTAAAGCAGTAAAGGTCATGGGATTTTCTATTGCAGTAGCCTGCCTGTTCTGATGATCTGAAATCAGCTGCCAAGCCAAAGCTGTTGCTGAATGGGGTGTCACTGCAGGTCTCTTCATCATGCAAAGCAACTGTCAGTTCTGCACTGCGATATGAACACATTTCACCCAAGTTTAAGCAGTAGAGAGGTCAGCACAGACTAAATTCACCTTGCATCTTTGGCAGGCCTTGCAGTGCTATGGTGCCACAGCACAGCAGAACCTGCCTAAAGCTTCCCAGCTGGATCCAAACCATTTACTGCAAACATATTGCAATAGACATGACCCATCTTTTCTGCAGTTGCAGCTGCTGGCCAGTACAGGTTTTACTGTCTTGATTTCTCACCACCTTTGTAATACACAGAATCTTCCAATGCCCAACACTAAGAGCCCCTTCCTGATACAACAGGCTTGACTCAGAAGGGATAAAGATAGATGTGGCAAAAGGCATTTTCTATAAACTTTAGGGTGGACAGTATTAGTGACCCAATTGAGCAGAGATATGAAACAGCATTAACTTCTGAATGCTTCACTGTCAACAGATGTTTGGGCACAAGGTATCTACAGACATAGAACATATCAGAAGCACTTATACAGCAATTTTCAGGCCCTGAATGGGCACATTATGATTCACAAGTGAGGAAAATAAACAAACACCCCCTGCACATTACAATCAGTATGGACACATTACTTGAAGTGGTATCAGTGCTGAACAGTCAGCGTCACACAGACAAGAGCTTGCAGCGTACCCAAGGCTAGAACTGAAGCATGCTGGCTGCAAGAAGTAATGTTTTCAGGCTTAAAATGAAGATAAATCCAGTTTCTGTTTTCATGCTGGCTTTTTTTAAGCCAAGGTCATTAGCACATAACTGCAGAGGACTGTTATGTACCTAAGGCTAGACAGGCATTTCTCAGTCAGATCCTGTGTTTCTTGGCGTTTCAGCTGAGACTACCTGATACGAGATGTGCCTTCACACAGTGACTCTCCTGCACTCTAGGGACAAATTGCCTGTTAATTTATTTTGGCTCCATAGCAGCTGAAGCCAGCCTAAACAATGCCTGCCCTGATCTTGCCTATAACTTTGCACCAGCTCCAGTGCTCACTGGACTGTTCTAGATGCCATTTCAGAACACTAACCCAGCAGAAAACACTGCATGGGTTTGTGCTGTGTAAGTGCACTGTCCCACAAGTTAGTCCACAGCAAGTGAAGAGAAGGCTTGTGTGGCCAGCACCATGCAGGACTGCAGTGACCAGCAATGCAGGCGTTCAGCTTCCATTACTGCGGCACTGCAACCTAGCAAGCATGCTAGGGACGAACACATTGTATGGTTGTTCATCCTTCAGAGCCCTTCTATTGTCAGGATGCAATGGAAAAAAAAAGGGGGGTGGGGGAAGGGGGCAGGAAAGGAAACAACCAGTGATCACTCCTTAAAAGATGATGAGAGATGCACTACAGGGACAAACACTCTTCTCTTCCCCTCCCCTGCTTCCCCAATGTTTTTCATGTTTTGTCTTCAGCCATCTGTTCCAGTTTTCTTATTCTGCCCAATAATAAAAACATTCCTACCCCATTATATGAGAGAAAGCAGCCACTCACTGCTTGCCACCTGTGGCCACAAACAAGTTTGGTACCACCTTCCAAGCAGCTCCCACCTCGCTGATCTGAAGGTCAGCAGACCTCCTCTCCAGATCCAGAGACCACAGTGCCAAGACAGAGGCTTTATCAGATGAAGCAAAAGTCAAACAAGGGACTTCCTTGCCCTAGAGCAGCAATTCTTGGATGGTTTTAGCATGCTTGGCTACAGATTTAAGACAGAACATGTACTTCATGCTTCTTGTGTTGTATTATCTGCTCTCCATTTTTATGTCTGTTTATTGCAGCTATTTTCAGCTTCTTGCTACCAGAGGATACACCATATTCCACCTCCATGTGATACTTACGGATTTCTTCCATCACTACTGTGTTGTCCATGGCTATATGTACTGCCAGTGAACTCCACGTATCAAAAGCTGCAAGTTTTCTATAGGAAAATTAAAACAAATAGCAGGGATTAGTTACAAGAGAAAGATGGTGGTGTATCGAGAGGAGAAACTGCATTAGGAGAGATTGGCTTTTATCAGTTATGCTGTAAAGTATGCTTTTATACATGTATCAGAGTTGTAGGCTTCACTGCCACTAGTTATTTTGGCTAGAAGAACAAACAAGATTGCAAATGGGACTGCAAATGTGACCACACCTGTGAATTTGTCCCTCAACAGCTGACGAGTACAGGAGCCCTGATACAATCTCCATCTTGAATCCCATAACTTCTGGCTACCAGAAAGTGAAACAGCATAAAAGTAAATAATAATAAATGAAAAAGAGAAATAACTTTGACTTTCCATATATATCTCCTGATCACCTATACCAGATCCTGAGCTAATCTGGCATATGGTCTGATCTGGGAAAGCTGCTTTTAGGCAATCCTAAACCTATTCCAGCGAATAGGTTAGGACTGCTCCTCTAATCAATGCAAAGGAAGAATAGTGACAGAAGGGAAAATGTTACTAAAGGCAGTCCATGCTCTAGCACTACTCTGATCCTCTGTCCATCACCATGGAACCCAGGTAGCAAATACTAATGTTTTCTTCTGCTAATGCATTAGTGCCTTGATGGTTCACTGAAGCTTTATGATAATGACACTGTTGTCAGGTCATCAGAGATCCAAACAACAGCAATGATCATCTACTCCGAAACTTGCTTTTGGTCTGCTGCAGAGTACTGTACTCAGTTCTAGTGGCAAGCACATTACTTCTCGGATGCAGAGAGACATTTCTGGGGGTTGTTCTCAACTTGAAACCTGTTTCCTCTCACATCCTGCCAGCATATGAATGACAGAAGGGCTCTTTACAAGTTCTTGCACAAGCAGGTCAATAAGGTCAAGCAGGTTGCTGGCTTAACAACATTAAAACATATAGTTGCACTTCAGTCCATGGGCAGGAACCTGTAAGCTAGGAGGTTACAAACCAAATGACCCCACTGCATACTTCAAAAGATATAAAGGAAAAATGCAGCACTTACTTGAGCACTTGTGCGACTGTGTTTGGTCCATACCACTGACCTATGGATTTTCCCTCTCCAACTCCCATCTGGGCTGCATCACAAGAAAAAAAAAAAAAAATTAGCAAATAATGTCATCTACACTGTTTCCCTTCCTAATCAGTTTGTATTCAACAGGGAAGAAATCTCACTTACAAACATTGTTGAGTCAGCAGAATCTAGCCTTTCATCTACCCTATCATAGCATCACAGAATGGTTAGGGTTGCGAAGGACTTCTCATGGGGTATCTTAATGTAGATGGAAGCAAAAAGGATGTCTTGAAGGGCTATAAAGCAAATCCTTTCCCCCAAAATGCAGTAACACGTAAGTTCAAAAAGGCAATATTACCTCAGAAGAAACATCAGACTGTTTGATTACCAGATCACCCCTGTAATCTGAAGTTCTGTTCACTGAAGCTATAGCTTAATAGTGCCTTAAGAGCCTATAGGAAAAAGTGGAACAGGCCACTTCTATTTGTCAGGTAAGTTTATATGAAAGTGTGATCCTTCTTTAATCCATTTGCTATTTCTGAGAGTTTCTTTGATCAGCAATCTTCTCCTATGGTAATGTCCTAGTAAGAACAGCAGCCACATGCATTCCTCTCACCTTAGCTAGCTACAATATGGAAAGTGATGCTGAATATAACCTAAAGCATTAGGCAAACCTGATGGCCTTAACGGAGTCAAGAAGAAAAGTGCATCATAATCCATAACAAAGAGTGGTAGCTTTACAGCATGTCAGAAAACAAGCAGAGTGTCATGTACTACCTGACCCGCTCACCAAGCCAGCAAAAGAAACAGTGATGTTCTAAACTCATGGGAAACCCAGACTGAGCATCTCCACATTCATCAGCCCACAGGCTCTTACCTATCTGGTGAATGGAGTAGTAGCTGTCTTTTTTATCAATGAAGGCATTAAGAACGCTGAAGTAATTATCCATCTGCCTCTTCCCTTTTCTCCACCTCCAGTCTAAGACACACAAGGGGATACATGAAACAAAACATGGTATTTATTAGCAACAAGAGCCTGCAAGCTACAATTCCCTGTGCATCAATCAACTGATCCAATTTTCATGTTACTGTCTTATTACTTGGCATCTGGGTCATTTCCAACACTAAAAAATTAATTTTAAAAGAAAAGTACGCATTCTCACAGCTGGGATAAAGGAATATCACCCACAGAAAAGCAGATAAGCAAAAAATCAGACAACGAAATTGTATCTCTACCCTACAAATGGGCAATAGGATTACAATCTCTCATTGACAGGCATGAGCTACATATTCTGTGAAAAAACAAGTGACCTCAATACAAGAATCAGCCCCCTCACATTCAAAGGCCATCAACACCTGTCAAAAGTAAGCTCTTGTAGAGCTTCTTACAGACCAAACATGGGTCAAGCACAACAGAAGCATTCAGAAGAACAGACTACACTCAGCAAGTGAGGGCAATGTGACAAATCTGAACTATAAAAAACAATCAATCTACAAAGTTGTTTTAAACCTCAGTTATATAAAAAACCTTTCAAGAAAAACCTATTATGCTCTTGTCTTCAGTAGATTTAACTAGCATGTGGCAGGGCTCTGCTTTGTTTTAAGGCTTAGGCAACTATGTCTACCTACGTAGTTGCAGAGAGCAGGGAAACACCTGTTTCAGGGTTTCTAGTAGACTGTTCTCTTGTCAGCCCTGAACTTGAGAAGACTGAAGAAAAAGTTATAAAGCCTTCAGCAGTTGCCAGCTGTGCCCTCATTATCTGCTGTCCTTACAAGGACTGCACTGGTGGGAGCATGTGGCCCTGGAAGCCAGTACGGGCTGTACACTGGTTTACCTCTTCCCAAATGCCTGCAGACCAAGGCCTGAGCAAAGATCATCTGGCCACACCGCAACATACAGCCCCAGCCAGTATCAGATGTGGGACCAGTTCCTCCTGTAAATGAGGAGAGAAAATAAGTATGTAATGAACAGTAAAACAGTGCAAAGAGGGAGAAGAAATGAAATCACAGAGGGAAAAGAAATTAAAGCACTGGAAGTCTGTACCTGGGTAGCAGGTTCATGCAAGAAAGCGGGCAGAAAAGGACATCAGGGGATAAGGACTATCTTAGCTCACATACCCAAGGCTGAAGCCAAAAATGTAGTTATCACTGAGTAATTTACTGGCATCTCTTAAAACCAACCAACCAAAATCCTCTAACACAAACTGAAAGGGGAAAAAAAACTTCAAAGGGAAATCAAAACAAGTCAACTAGAGAAATGAATTCCTCTGGAGCACAACAGTCCTTAAACATAGCTGCAGACTCCCAGCCCAATTCAGAGAACATTTCTACACCAAGGGGCTTGTTACAGGCACATTCTCATAATCCTCATCTTGAGGAGGCAACTCATCATGCAAAACAAATCAGACCCAAGAGTTTAACATCATAAGCAGCTATGGCTGGATGAGATTCCAAAGTGAACAACTTAGGCCAAAAAAAAAAACCAATCCCTCAAAACAACCCACCAGCAAAAAACCCCACCCCAGCAATAACTAAACCCCCATATCCCACATAATTCTGGAGAACAAGATGGATATTAGCTCACACTAGAAAAGTCTTAGACAAAGGCCTCAAGGCTGGAAGCACCTCCCTGACAGAACTTCAAAAGGAAACTGCTGCTTCTCCACTGAAGCTTTGGCTTATTATACAAGCTTCACACATAAAATGTTTATAGTGTGACCACAGTAAGTGAGCTGCCTTACAAGCACACAGTGAGCTATGCCTTCGCACAGCTTCTTTGTAATGCTGCTTTCTTCTTTCAGTCCTTATGCAACTACTCTGCATGAACGCATATGGAGAAAATTCACTCAAGAGAAATACTTAATCAACTTCTGGATGGTCAGTAGCTATCTTCTAAAGTTTTGTCAGCAATTTATAACATACATAACAACCGAAATTGATAATGCTTTACAAAATTAGCATTAGACATTCCCCTTCCCTCTGTGTTTACCCACTTAAATACTGTGAGCTCTTCAGAGAGTAAGTGGGGAACAGTAACAGGAATGACTGAGAGAAGAAAGAATGGAAAAGGTTTGCTGTATGACATGCAAATCATATGTATACTGTAAACGGGAAATGACTCAGAAAATGGGATCTCTGTTTTGCCCCCTACTCCTTTAATAACTCACATAAAAACCCCAGTCATGTTTATGAGCCATAGTTAAAGACATGGTAACCCTTCAATTTCGAACACATTTAACTATGGCTTACAAACATGAACTTAAAGGGACTAAACTGCATTAAAGATGTCTCATAACTTGTTAGGCAAAGGGTTTCCCAGCAGGGAAAGAATAGCACAAACCAGAAGGACCAGCTACCAAGAAGTCTCTTTTCCAAATCTGAGCCATTTTCCCGACTGACAGTGAAGACACGGATGTGACTTGTAAACTCATTTACCTTCTCTTAGAAGTCTTCTGATACACCTTCCACCCAGTACACAAAACCAAACCACAGAAGAGACCATGCAGAATATATTAAGGAATGAAGACTTCCACCTTCCATTTCACTGGGAAATGTTTCTCATATCATTAAGTTCCTATGTGTAACAGCCACTTCAGGCATTTAACCTCTCCCAACAGCAACAAAAAAATCCACACATAGTCTAGAGCAGATGCACAAAGGCAGTGATTTCAGTATCTCATCTTGAGCTTTCATTACTTTAATCCACTCCAAGCCCAAGACCTTCATTAAAATAATATCACATTAAATTTATGTAGGACCTAATGAACATGAAGTACAAAAAACTTCCCATGATGCTCAAAAAAAGGATGTTTATAGGTAGGCTTCCCAAACTCATTCTTGTACCCTTTTTAAAAATCTCTGTTGTCTCTCATACCCAAGGACATGAGGAATTCTCATTCTCAGATAAGCAAAAAGTCAATTTAATGAAGTGCATTTCAGATCCTTATAACAGGAAGTGCATGTTATACTCGTAGGGACTGTTTTATTAGGTAGAGATACTGAATTATCACCATTTCCAGGGTGTTCTTAGACTTGTCCACAGTACATACCAATAGCAGGGAAGTTCTTTCTGTAGGTGAACCAAAGCCGAGAAGTCACATCCAACAGGATCTCTTCTTTCTCTGAAAAGATTTTCAGCATTGGAAGGCATGAATGTTAAGGAAGCACCAAACACAGCTAAATCCATCTCCCACTCACCTTCCGCAATAACAGCAGCATTCTGCTTCTCACACAGTCTGCATGCCCAGAGACAAAAACTGGTTGAGGAACAGTGCTGCTGTGCAGAAGAAACTTTATTTTTTCCCCCAAAATAGCAACAAGCAACCCAAAGACATTATGGCCATAGGCAAATTATGGAGCAGTAAACCACCTTCTTGCCTTTTCCCTGAGCTAACTCCTTGCCTCAACCATTCTGGCCTCATGACACAAGGTCAAGTAACTGGTAACTTTCTGGACAAAAATATTCCAGGGTCCATGGAGATGGCCAGACAGAAACTGGACAGTTACAGTCTGCATGCTTTGCCAGCAAATAGACAGACTTTGTAGTGTGCTTACACATTGCAGTCACCTTGCTGTTCAGAAAGCAAAGCATGATACTAACAGAGTCCTCTGGAACATTAGAGCACATTGCATTGTGCATGCAAACTACCTGTAAAAACACTGTATTTCCGGCCAAGGATCCAAACAGGTTCTTTGGTCTCAGGGAAGTCTTCATATTCAAACCTGAGAGTGTCGTAAGTAAGAGTAGCTAGAAAGAGAAAGGAGAAATTACATACTTTTCAGGGCTTTTCCTTGTGTTTTAAAAGTCATACAAAACTAGAAAATCAGAACTGCTATGACCCAGTAACATACACACCAGGAGCACCTGGCTTTAGCTGGCAAGGAATGGTACAGCTCTACCTACAACCACCACCTCCTGGAAGGCACAGAGCGCTGGCACAAGCAGAAGAGCAGAGGGATTTCCAGGTTAGATCAGCTCCAAGGTCTTCCCAGTGCAGAAAACATCTAGGACTTCAGCTGGCAGCTGGACTGTATTCCCCAGAATATGCACCACTGTGTATGCCATCAACAATGACATCGAGGTCCTCTTTTCAAGTGAGCAAAGTGATAAAAAAAAAATCTTCCAGAGAATGTAATGAAAAGCACACATCACAGCAAAATGGGAACTAACCCTCACTCTGCTCATCAGCTCCTCCCCAAGCAGAAATGAAGCCAGCAGAAGTCATCATCTACCCTGAAAAGAGCCTGCAGCTTGTGGAGCAGCACTGCCTTTACAGATGTCACACTAAAAACCGAGGAATGCAGAGCTGTACTTGTTCACAGGTGACAGGCAAACCTTAGGTCTATTTTACTGGCTCTCTTCACAGCATGGCATCCATCAGTGCCTATGCATGTACTCTCTTACATGACCACTACAGAACAACTCAGCAGCACAGGCTGCCCTTGGATCAAGGCACCCTAAGCTTTCATGCAAAAGGCACGGGAAAAATAAATTAAAATGGAGAGTTGGATGATCTGTGCTCTGCTAGATCTGCATTTGAAAATAAGGCCTGGGAACCCTGCAAAAGAACTACCTCATTTTGTAGGTGTCACTTCTTTAACAAAGCACCTATAAAATTTAAAACAGAATAAAGCCAGACTGTTCTGTAACTGTTAAAGTGGCTATTGAAAACATCTCTTATAGCAAACGCAATAAAATCTGTGGTAATGTGGCACAAGTTTAAAACGGGACAACAGACTAAACAACCACAAGCTCCTCTCAGACCCATTTCCTGTGAAAGCCACCACATGGTGCACACTTTGCCTTTTGCTTCTCAGGAGAGTCACCTGCTGATGCTCTCTGATGCTGCCTACTTAGCAGACCTCACCCTTATCACAAGTAGAAGCTGTTCATAGACAAGATTTCCTCCCAGCCATTTGCTTAGATTTCCAAAGCATCATCTGGTGCACTACCAAACAACAACTTGGCTGATTTGCATCAATGATAGCTCCAGGAAGTCACCACTCTGCTCTGCTCCGCCTTCCAGACATCTAGGATACTCCATATTGTGCTTGGGCAAACAAGCTACACAAGACATTTTGTCCTCCTGTAGGTGCCTCATCAGCCACCTGCCCCTGGGGTATCTAACCTGAAATTCCAATTCCAAATGTCAAAGAAAATATCTGAGTAGCAGCAGCAAGACACCATTACTAAGATCAACTACTGTTTAAACAAGAACCTTGGCAACAGAGATTCAAACAGGCTCCTAAATCATATTTTGAATTAGACTCTGGCCCTAACCCTAGCCCAAAAGATTTAAAGCAGGTTTCTACTAAAAATGTGTGAAACAAGGGTGCTACACAGAAACTATCAAGCTCCCTACCACTCCTCTTTCTCCTTCCTAGCAACACTTCCTCATCTTCTCAAATGTCACACCCTCTGTGCTCCACATCGCACAGGTCCTTAGCAAGCACAGGATTTGCCAACTGGCAGCTTTACCGCAAGGATCTGCTGGAATGTTTCCTCTTCAATCAATCAAAGCTAGGAGAGGAAGGGGGCAGCAGGCAGAAGGGATTCCCAGGCTGCCCACTGGACCAGCTGCCTATTCAGGGAATGCAGCACACGCAAACTACAAGTGCTATGATACCGTGCATTCAGGAGGAAGGTCCCAGACTTGCAACGCCTGACATCTGAGCCCTGCACAAAGGTCCTGTATGTCGAGCTGCACATCTGAAAGATGTAGTCAGGCATGAGTTGTTTACTGTCACCATCTGAAAAGGCACAAGTGCTATATGCAGGAGTTAAAGTTTTACCTTCACAGAGAGAAAATCCAGGTGATTGCTCCCAGTTAGTATCAACAACATTATAATGGGAGCAGTAAGCTCCCCACAAGGCTTGAAGCCACCACTTCCTTTACAAGCATTTACTTTCATACACTGGCACTCTTTCAAAACTATCCATTGTGCTACTGCACAGATGAGCCACTGGGACCCAAACAATTCAGGCAGGGATACAAAGATGTCACAGCTTGCACAGGAGCCCTTCTCTCCCACTTATAGTTAGAGGCAAAGGGTCTGAAAATAAAGCTGGAAAATCAGCCAGCAGAAATTGTACTTGAAAATGGTCCTTCAGAGCTGCAAAAGGAGGGTGAGATCAGCAAATTTCTCAGGCAGTACTCCAAAACTTCACCTTCAAGAAGCCCTACGTCTGTTTCAAATACTGACCTCTGAGCATCCAAGACAGTGGAGCAGCAGCCTCTGCAGAAAATCCAAGGGCACATCCAATACAATAGCTCAACTTCTTTCTGTGCACAGTGGATTTATTGTTAAAAAGCCAAGAATCTCAGCCTTGCAAAGCACACCCTCAGAAAGCTGGCCTTGCTCTCCAGGAGCCTTGGACATGCTGCGAATGATGCTTGGTTTATTGGATCTCTGCCCCATGGCACACCTTCCACGGGGTCTGCTGAAGTGTCCCAGAACACTTTTTCATCCCACACCCTCACTAGAAAGCCCCAACAGAAAAGGCAAAGCTCTGTATATGCCTTTACAGAAAGCAACTATACTAAACAACCAAGGTAAAGGCATTCAAACTAAAACTGCACTAAAGACCATTAAAAACTGTTTTAATACACAGAATTAGGGTACAGGGTGAAGCTTTGCCTCCCTTCTCATATTCTTAAGCTGCACAACAAAAAAATCTGAGCTTAAAGCATTACCCCTACTTGTAATAAGCTCCCATATAACCAAATACTGAAGCGCAGCACTGGGCAGCAGACCCTGACTGGTGATGTCAGTTTGCAAATGTGCTGAAGGCAAATTATGTCCTTGACAGCCAGTAACTTTATCTGCTTTACCAAAACTGTCACTCTGGGAAACTAGTAACAAGTCAAAATTTTGATGACTCAGATAGAAACGTGGCAAGTGATTTTCCCTGTGGTTTGCACAGCAAACAGCTGATGTTCGCCCCAGCATCATTTTGGTTACAGTTTGCCTGCACAGCTCAGATGTTTTGTTGAAAAACTTCCTATACAAAATACTGAAGCAGAGATTTGGAGCACCGCACTGAAGGAAAAGCAAGCTTTGCAAGACCTCCCTTCCCAAAATGCTTCCTGGGCTTCCCCAGTCTCTACAGAGGTGTTACTCTCAGACACTGAAATGCTCCTCAGGCACAGCCCGCAAAGGCTTAGAGACATTTTCCCCTGAGCCTTCAATTAACACTGCCACAAAAGAATCAGAAACCAGGGGGGATGATCATCTCCCTCAGGTAATAAAGGTACATCAGCCAAGGCAGCGTGGGGAGGAGGAATGCTACTGGATGTAGAGTATTTCAAAAGAGAGGCAAGAAGGTAACTTTATTGTGTTAGTGAAGCTCATTGCTAAAAAACACCTAGAAAACAGGTAATGGAAGAACAGTCCGAACCCCTGTTTCTGGCCTTTTCAGATATAAAATTCTTTCCTTTCCCCTAAGACCTTTCAAACAAAACAAATCCCAACTATCTAAGCAACTATGAGTTATTAAGAAACAGCCAAGGAGGAAAGTTATTAAACTGGAGAGTGGCACTTTCTTGGAAACCCAGAGCGAACAGCTGAAAGTCTGCCCATCAGGCCCCTAACAGTCTCAGAGGCATGGCTGGATGCAGAAGGGCTTGAGCTCTCATTGCTCCAAAGCCCGGAGACCCACCTCCTCTGTGCACATTGGAAATCCAGTCCTATTGTCTATTACAGCAAGGTTTTTCTTCTCTTGGTAATCCTTGCAATGCTTATATAAAGGGAAGCCAAACACATCTCCTAGCTCAGGTTGTGCAAGTTCACTTGCTGGAATGTGTTTCCATTCCCAGATACGTGAGACAGGATACATCAACGCACAAGGACACACCAAGCAAAGTCAGGGCATTATCAGCTGGAACACACCGACAATGGCAGCACCTGCACCAGGGCCAAAGCCAAGTCAAGACAGCAGTCTGGAGGGACGAGAGCTACGGACTCCCTGTTGCACACACATGCTCCTCCAACACAGAGATGGAGCCCAGGCAGCACAGGAGAACGTTTGTTATTATGGAACATCACTTACCTCTCACAGGATGGATGAAAGCTGTTACTAACTAAGGCTGGGAAATATGCGAGTCCTAACACACTTCTTTTTCTTCTCTCCCATATGAAGCAAAACCTCTAGCGTGAAAGGCTTTGCTGGCATTCTCAGTGAAGGTGAGGAGTGGCTCAGTCCCTTCACCCCTCGGCGCAGTAGGTGGCCTCAGCCACCCCTTTCACCCTCTGGTTCTCTTCCCGGGCAGCCCTGTCCAGACCACGCCACCAAACTATGTGAAAGAGCTCAGTACCTTCAGGCGCGATGGCAAAAGCCAAGCTGGTGCCGGCAGGAGGGATTCGCCCCTCAGCTGAGAGACCTCCCTCTCAGCTCTGACCTGCCGCGGCGAGACCCGAATCCCCCCGGCTTCCCCTGCATCCCGCAGGGAAGCGGCCAGGCCCCCTCGGGTCCCACAGGGCTGAGGACGCCGCTTCCAGACCGTACCCCAGGGAAGCGGTGACTTCTCTCGCCACCAGCCAGGCAGGAGACGCGCCTAAGAGCACCGGGAGAGGCCGCGCCGTTCCGGGCCGCCTGGGCCTAGACCGCCCCGAGAAGCCGCAGGCCCCAACCGGCCGCTGAGCCGCGACGCGACGCGAGCTCCTGGGTGAGAAGCAGACGCGCTCCCGGCACCGCAGCGCGGGAAAGAGCCGCCCCGACACCCACCTGCATCCATGGCGGCGGCCCCGGCGCGGGCTGCAGCCGCCGCTGTCCCCGCCGACACATACGCCCCGGCGCAGCCTTGCGCGGCTGCTGGCGCGAGCGCGGCGCCACCCAATGGGAGCGCCGATAGCCGCCGGCGTCCGCGGCGGTTGGCTGCGGCGGCGCTCGTCACGGCTCAGCGCGCCGGACGGCTTCCTGCGAGAACTGGAGGCCGCCATTTTGTCGTACGGAGAGGCGGCGCGGCATGGGGAGAGGCGCCGTGTGGGCAGCGGGGCTGGGGTTAGGCGAAGGCGGCGCGACGCCGCGTAAGGGCGCTGTTTGTTCCGCACGACGCCGGCGGGAGCGGCCCCTGACACGTACGCCCAGGAAAGCTCCGGCGTACGGGTGCGACCATCGTGTTGTACTGAGCCGACCGAGCCCTGCCCCTCTTCCCCCGGGAGGGTAGACCTCCCCCGCCCGACCCCTCTCGGAGACGTCTTTGACGGCTCGGCTGCCGCAGACCGAGCGGCTCGTCGGGAGGCGGACGCCCTGCAGCGCCGAGGAGGCAAGCGAGTGGCGCCGGGAGCGATCCCCCATATCCCACTCATCCCCCTCCTCTTCCCCACCCGCCTTACAGCGTCGGCGCTGTACGGCAGCGCTTCGGGCAAAATGGCGGCGGCCATGCGGCGGCTGCCATCTTGGTTGACGATAGTGCCGTACAGAAACCCCTTCCCCAAAGGCGGAGGGGCGGCCGGGGTGACCTGGATCCGCCATCTTGCTGTACGGCTGGCGGCGGCCCGGGCCGGCGGGCGGGGGCCGGGGCGGGCCCGGCCGGCGGCGGCCGCCGGAGATGGTGATCTGCTGCGCCGCCGCCAACTGCTCCAACCGGCAGGGGAAGGCGCACCGGGGCGCCGTCTCCTTCCACAGGTAAGGGCGGCCGCCCTGCCCGCTTCAGCCCCGCCGCGCCCGGCCCTCCGCAGGTGCCGTGGCCGCATCTGTCTCACTTCCCGGCTTCGCTCCGGCCTGGCCGCCGGGCTCGGGGCGGCTGTGTGCCCTCGCGGCGCTTCCTCTGCCGTGCCTGCCCGGCCCTCTCCACACCTCCGGGCCCCGAGCGGCAGCGGCCGCCCTTTGTTTCCTGCAGCGCCGGGGTCCAGTTTTGGGCTCTTTAACGGCTGTTGGCAGCAGCGAGCTCCCCTCGATGCTGCAGGGCCTGGGCTGAGGCTTACGCCAAGGCCTCTCTGTCCCCCCCGCGGCTGCCGGCACCAGGGGCCTCGCTGGGGATGCTGCCGCTGGTGAGTCCCTCAGGGAAGGTCTTTATCTCAGGCAAGTGATGCGACCCTGTTAGGAAAGGGCACTTCAGGCAACTGCCCTGGGTCTTTTTTATCGGTCCAGGTGTTTTTACGTTATTAAATCGACCCAGCATAAACATGAACAGGGTTACTGAGGCAGTGAGTGAACAGCGTGGTGTCTGAGCTGGAGTGTTTGAGTGCTCATTGCATCCTCGTTCCTTGCAGATAGGCTGTGGTGTTTGTCGTAGGGCAGATGGGACAGCTGAGTAATGGGTCAGTTGCTGATGAAAAGGAAAACAACACTTGTTATGTGCTGTTTGTGGAGCTGTTAGTGGAGGGAAATCATTATCAAGTGTTTCAGCCCCAACTGAACTAAAGAGGATAACCTGTTAAAATACAGCTTTCACTAAAATTTCCTAAACCTGAGAGTACCAACCCTTCTGATTTCTAAAATGCACCTGATTTTTACGTGGGTTTTGTCTGTTTGGATTTTTTTAGATTCCCTCTGAAGGATTCAAAGCGCCTGATTCAGTGGCTAAAAGCTGTTCAAAGGGACAACTGGACTCCCACCAAATACTCATTTCTCTGCAGCGAGCATTTCACCAAAGACAGTTTTTCTAAGCGGCTGGAAGACCAGCACCGGTTGCTGAAGCCCACTGCTGTTCCTACGATCTTCCAGCTTGCGGAGAAAAAACACGACAACCTGGATTATGTCAGGAGCAGAAGAAAAATAGTGAGCCAGGTGCCGCTGCAGGATGGAGAAGACCCAAGGGAAGGAGGCTGTGAGGTAGTTCAAAGGACCTCATCTTCTGGCAAGGACTTCATGGTGATGCAGGGGACGAAGGAGATGGAGGAGGCATCGTTGCAAGTGGAAAGCGAATCGATGTCTGAGGAGGAAGAGAACCTCCACAGCCAGCTGGACAGCCCTCGGAGAAGGACGTTAGGTGATAATTTGATTGCAAAGCCTGGCCCTCAGAAAAAGCCTGAGAGATCTTCTGCAGAGGACTGCCGGAAAGCCACTTGGACGGGGAGCTGGGTAGCAGACAGAAGTGGTGTGTCGGTCGATGACTTCACGCCTCCCGCCTCTGGTGCTTGCAAGTTCATCGGCTCCCTTCATTCATACAGCTTCTCCTCTAAGCATGCCAGAGAGAGGCCATCTTTCCCTAAAGAGCAGCTAGAAAGGAAAAGGCCAAAGAGAGACGTGGAACCAAGCTGCAGCAGCCATCTGATGGGGCACAATAAGGCTATAGTGGAAGGCTCCCCTACTTCATCCCTCACTGCCACCCCTCAGAAACCTTCGCAGGGTTTGTCAGCGTCCCCAGCAGACCTCACTCCTCAGCCTGCTGCTGAGGCTGTGGTGGGGCGGAAGGGTGACACAGATGCCAACCCCATGTCAATCAATGAGGTTATCATGTCGGCCTCGGGAGCTTGCAAACTCATCGACTCCCTCCACTCGTACTGTTTCTCCTCCAGGCAGAGCAAAAGTCAGGTGTGCTGCTTGCGGGAGCAGGTAGAAAAGAAGAACGGAGAGTTGAGACTTTTGAGGCAGAGGGTCAGTCGCTCTGACAGTCAAGTCAGGAAGCTGAAGGAGAAGCTAGATGAGCTGAAGAGGATCAGTTTCCCTTACTTGAACAGCCTGCTATCCCAGGACTGTGGTCAGTATGCCCAGTGGCTTTGTGTTGAGGCATCATTTTCTTAGCAATAAGAGGCTGTTTAAGTTAGAGGTTGTAAAGACGTGATGGGTTGAATGCAGGAGAAAGGTACATTTTCAGAAGGTGAAGTAGCAGCTTGTGTTAGAGCAACAGATACTGGTGAAAGAATTAAGGTTTTGGGCAGATGAGCTATCTCTTACATCGCAAAAGTTTCTGAGGGCTATTCCTTGTTTGGAATGGTAAGTTGGGTCACGGTGTTGCAGACATGATTTTTTTCCCTTCCTGGGTTGTTTTAACTTGTTTGTGACTCAATAGCACCTGTTGGGATTTGCCTGCCTTTGGAGTATGTCTGTGGGTTTTTTTGGTGTGTAAATGAGCTGTCTTGGGCAGCAGTTATCTGAGAAAGCTGCTGGAGCCTTTTCCAGTGATGTAAGAAGTGCTTCTGATCTTAGATTTCATACACTGCGCTTAGTGCTTGGGAGATAGGAAATCTTGGTGAAGTGGTAGGCATTGAATATGACAATGGCATGATAACAGAGTAAGGTCACTTTCTGACTGAATATCTGTGTTTGGTTTGATCATTTCCTCCCTCAGAAGGCAGAAGTCATCAGGAAACAGATGATAAAGTGGGAAGAGATGGAGAATGACTTCTCTATCAATGAAAACCAAGAGACACCTGAAAATGCTGGGGAACTCAGTGAGGGATAAGGTCCTGTAAAAGCATTTTTACGGAGAGGTCA
The DNA here is from genome assembly GCA_009867235.2 of Psittacus erithacus. Taxonomy (NCBI): domain Eukaryota; kingdom Metazoa; phylum Chordata; class Aves; order Psittaciformes; family Psittacidae; genus Psittacus; species Psittacus erithacus. The sequence continues at coordinate 4,743 of WYDI02005121.1, read as the reverse complement.
AGTCAGGCCATAACCCTTTCTCTTGCAAGAAAAGGAGTTCTGTAATATACAGCTGATAAAACTTCTATACAATGGCTCTTGCTGCAAGATACAGTTTTGGAGAAGAGTTTAGGACTGTGTAATGATGTTTGATGCTTATGTGGTTGCTAGGAAAATGTTGGGTTGCCTTGTGAAGGGTGCATGACTTGAGGCTTTCTTGGAAAAGTTGTCACCCATGGATGGTTAGCTATCTCCTGATGGTCATGCTCGTTCTTTTCTTTAGGACAAGAAATCTTATGGCTTCTTCTAAACAAAGAAAAGAACTAAATACAGTTTTAGGGTTCCATAATTGTCATTCTCATACACACACATGCACACACATATTTAGATGAAAAAGGATGTCTAGCTTTGTTGCAATACCTTCAGTGAAACACTCATTGCAAAAACAGTGTCCTGAAGGATGTTTTTCTTTATTCTAGAAAGCATTATGATTTTTCTTCTCTTTCCTGAGATGGATATTCTTATACATAAGTCTTCAAGAACATGAGAATTACGTACTAAGAATATCTTCTAAAGAATGTAAGAATGACAGATCAATTTTCTAAGGGAAAATTATTTCTTAAAATGAATCAATCAACTCATTACCTGATAATGTCTTGCCAGCGATGGGCAGTTCTTATGGAGCCCTTTGGCTGGTGACTTTTTTAAAGGGTTTGTTGGTGGGTGGCTCTCTTCTTGCTTTTTTATTCTTTTAAGCTTAATCTGTGTGCTCTTCTGCCTTGCAATGCTTTTTGTGTGCTCAAAGTAATAGTTTATGGCAGTCAAAATCATAGAATAGTTAGGGTTGGAAAGGACCTTAACATCATCTAGTTCCAACCCCACTGTCATGGGCAGGGACACCTGAATAAGTGCAGCTGACTGCTGCTGGGCGGAGTCTTATTTATGCCTAGACACTAAGTTTTACACGAATACAAAGCTGAATTGAAGAAAGGCTCTTTGGAATTCGTACAAATACAGTCAGCTGACATACTAGGTTAATAATAATTATAGTCTTTGGTAGCTCCATTTCAGTTGTCCTAAGTCATCTGATGTGTAGTTGAGGTGATGCTATTAGCTGTGAACCTGAGCCTGCATATTTTTTTCTCCTAAACGCAGTACCTTGGGGATGGGGAATGTAAGTGCAGTAACTGACTGGAGTGACCGTGCAGGTTGTTACATGTCTGCTTCCCAGCTCCAGCACTGTGGGACCTCTCTTTGCTGATATTGAGCCTCTTCCACAAAATCCCGAGCAGAAAAGTGAGCTTTAGCCTGAACCTATTAAGCTGATCTTCATTTTGGTACTAGTTCTCAGCTGGTGTTTTCCTCCAGTGAGACAAGTTAATTTCTGCTAGCTGTACCCAAACTACAGCCAGCTGGAAAGAGCAGGTTTCAGCAGAAGTGGTGTATGTGCAGTCCCTGCCAGCCACACTTGAGGATCGGTGACTCAGTCTGGGTGAGTTTGGCTTGTGGTGTGTTCTGTCACAATGGGTATTTTCCAGCCTAAATGATCCTGTGAAGCACTCAAGCATTGTTGCCCAACGTGTCTTAACAGGGAAATAGTCTAACAGGTTTTAGAAGTCCGGGGCTTTTTCCTCCACAGCTGCTACAGGGATCTTTTCCATCTAAACTTTGAATTTCCTCACTTGTTTGGTAGGAAAATGTTTCCTGCTGTTTTGTGAGCCACTTCTGGGATCCATCGACCACAGGCTGAGGAATACTTTCAGCACAGGAGTGCAGTTAGGCACAGTGCACCAGACGGAATGAGGTTAGATGTGTCTTCTGGAGAACAATAGGATGCACTGGGAGAAATTAGGGAGAGCCAGGGAGCAAATATGGATCCAGTGTCCTGAGGTAGGGGAGACTAACAGCCCTGTCCCCTGATACGCAAGTACTAACTGACCATGTTGTTCTGCTTGGAAGTTTTTGCAGCTCTGCTGTGTCATACTCCCCCAGTGCTAGCAGATACAGGAGATCTGAGCTGCTCCTTTCACAAGATCACCTTGTCTTAATGTGTTCAAGTTTGGTCCTTTTGTAAAACTACATCTCCCAGAAGGCACTGGGATAACTTGTTCTACCTAATCATGAGATCACTTCCCTCATAGCCATCTTACAAACCCTGCGCAAAGCACTTGCTGGTGGGCAAAGGTGGTTAGAAAGCTAGACTAAGCAATAGGAAAATAACCCTGTGAACTATGGCTGGCAATGGAACAAACACAGGTATGATTCAACGGGATTGAAGTGTCTGTATTTATCAGAGGTAAAGCTGTTAGAATTCAACTGTTTGAGCATATGTGGACTTTAGCACTGTGTGTCTGCTTTCGTGAAGGTCATATTAAAGGCAGGAGAGTTTGCAAAATTAGTCCATGTGAAAAATAGTTAGAATTTTGCTAGGAATGTGTAGGAAATCATATTTTCTTCCAGCTTAGATTTATCTTTAAATATTTGTAGAAAGCCAGCATAGAAATGGGGTTATTTATACTTTTTACGTATGAATGAATCATAGCTGAACTTTGGGGACAAGCAGAAAGACTCAAGCATTAAATGATTGGTGGTGTGCCAAGATGGATTTCTCATGCCTGGTCTGTGGGGCCTGAGGTGGTGTTTCCCATCAAGGTGGCAATAGGTTTTCATTTGTGTTGCAGAAAATAACCAGCAAAATTCTGTTTGTCGGTGGCACTGAGAAGTGGGGTTGCACAAGGATGCAAGATGCTGTACTTTCATTTGTCTGAGCAGGACGTGAACAGCCATGTGTCCCTGTCCAGTTCAGCTTTAAAGTGGAACAGTTACAATGGGTTGCAGAGATGTGCTATCAGAAAGATTGCTTCTACCAGGGCAGGCACTGCTAGCCTGGCAGCTGGGTAGTAACTTGGAGCTGGATTTTAGAAGAGATTTTGTTCTGAGATGGCTGGTGCTGCTTGTGACTTCTTTTTCCTGCCTTCTTTGGGATAGGGACAGCTGAGATTCCACCATCTGGTGGTGGCTTCCACCACTGTAAGCACATAGCACTTCACCACCAGGTTCTGCGCCCAGGCAGCAATATCTTACCACAGTGCAGCCACCCAGATGAGTTTACCTGTGCGTTGCCAGTGGCTCTGCTTCCATTGCTACAACCACCCCCACAGGACATTTGCCACCATCCATGAGTCAGTATACAGATAAATTACTGGCTGTTCTTTTTGTTAAGCACTGTCCAGGGCCAGCTGGATGGCTTTCACCTTGGCAAACTGACTTGAGCCACTTTCTCCTTCAGGAGTTTCTGCAGCTTGTCGTGGGGGACTCCTTCCATCTCCAGTGCTTTCTCACAATACAGCAGGACCCATCAGTAAACAAGGAATATTGCTTCTCACTTTGTGGTAGTTTGTTGTACAGTAGGGCCTCCTCAGCATGTGTCACTTCTTCCTGATTTTGGTAGCATTCCGAAATCTTTGCCTTCTGCCCACAATAGTCTACTGTTAGTCGCCACTCTCCGTTAGACTTTCGCACTGGCCATATGGGGCTGTTAAATGGTGAGCGGGTGCTGCTGATCACTCCTTGGCTCTCCAGTCTACGGATAAGCTCATGGATGGGAATTGGGGAGTCTCGGTTGGTGCGATGTTGCCGCTGGTGCACTGTTGTAGTTGCAGTTGGCACTTGTTGTTCTTCGACCTTCAGCAACCCCACAACAGAAGGATCCTCTGAGAGACCAGGAAGGGTGGACAGCTGCTCAATTTTCTCTGTCTCCAAAGCAGCAATACCAAAAGCCCATTGGTACTCTTTTGGGTCCCTTAAATACCCATTCCTGAGACAGTCTATGCCAAGGATGCATGGAGCCTCTGGATCAGTCACATTGGGGTGCTTTTTTGCTCCTTCCCAGTCAGGCTGATTTTGGCCTCCAGTACAATCACCTCTTGGGATCCTTCCGTCACACCAGAAATACAGATGGGTTCTACTCCTTGACAGCTTGATGACATAAGGGTACGCTATGCACCAGTGTCTACTACAGCCTTACACTCCTATGGGACTGACGTGCCAGGCCATCTGATCCACACAGTCCAGTAAACCTGATTGTCTCTGTTGCATTCCACTTGCCTGGATAGCATAGAATGTCTTCCTTGAAGTCTTGCCTTCATGGCTGACAGGAGTCACCTTCAGAGGCTGAGTCCCTCTCACAACTGCCTTGTCAATTCTCTTTTCCCTAGCAAGTGTTCCCAGCTGCTTGGCTTCCCTACTAATTCAGCTCCGTTAACCCAGCATTGGAGTAGCCAAGTGATAATGTGCTCACCTGGCTGACGCTGAAATCTTTCTGCATATCCTGCAGCTCACTTGAGGACAGGGATCCAGAGGTTATCTTTTGTTCTGCCTCTTCCTTCTGTTCTTGTGATGGCCTTGCTTCCATTCTGCTTCAGTAACTGTGATGATTTTCATGTCCATTTCTTCTTGGACCAGGCCCCAGCATGTTGCAGTGATACACGTCTCTGAAATTACAGGATGACAGCATACTCTTTCCAAATATTGTACTAGTTTTTCTGGATTCTGCACTTGCTCAGGGGTGAACTCCCAAAGCAGTGGAGCTGTCCACTGCCCTAGGTCCTTGTCCGTACTGTCCCCCACACCATGTCACTCGTAACTCTCTAGCCATGGGGAAGATAGAATCATAGAATCATAGAACAGTTAGGGTTGGAAAGGACCTTAAAATCATCTAGTTCCAACCCCCCTGCCATGGGCAGGGACACCTCACACTAAACC
>WYDI02005118.1:0-32581 GCA_009867235.2 Psittacus erithacus | reverse complement strand
CCCTTCATCTGCCTTCCAAGACTTGGGTGGTGTGGTCCGAGGATTTGCAGTGAAGACTGAGGTGAAGAAGTCATTAATATTGAACAGACTGAAGCTAAGCTACACAGATAATTAACACAAATATAAACAGCCATCTCCAATAGAAAAGATCATAATTACAAAGATTTTGCAACCATGCTAACCTCCTGAGGGAGGAAAGCTAAAACAACAAATGCTGTGACAAGTGTGACAAAAAAGTCACTAATGAAGCCAGAATGGCTCAGGTGGGAACAATGAATTTCTGCAGTCTTAAACCAATCCTACTACTTGCACAGGACCATGCTGGACAGGTCATCATGTAGTGGTAGCTACATCAGAAGTGCACACCACAGCCAATACACTGCCCAGAGCAAGGAATACCCACAGATTTCCAGCCAGCTTCTCTGCACAGTGGGGCAAAAAGGAAAAGTATAAGCTGTTTCTCTGACAGGCTGTGAATTTAATCATCATCCTGAGCCTGCGGGCTTGGCTCACCTCAGTGTTCCTAGGGCATGGGCAGAACCTCTCGTGTAAAGCAAAGAATGCTTTAGCAGCACTGAGCAATGGGTGTTTCTGCTGGAGCGTCTATCCAAGATATTCTTTATGCAGTCAGAATTCGTCAGAACAAAGCCAATGCTAATGGAAGGCTGGGTCCCTCTAATGATGTTTTATTATGAGTAAACATTGAGCTAAGCACAGCCGTATTAAGGGGATTTTTGACTCTTTAGTTGGAAAGAACCCTTGAGACCATCTGTCCCTACATTATTGTCACAGTGAGCATGGGGGTTCACCTGGTGATTCCTGCAGCAAACCAATAATTTATGGTAGAAGCTGAAGGATATCAAGAAATTCTTTGAGGATTTTACTTGCAATGCTGTTGAAGTTAATGGTTGTCCCAGGAATCACTGCTTCACAATGACCCAGATATCTTTGCTTAGCTTTGCATAAGCCCTCACCCTCTCCACCAGCAAAAACAGCTAGTATCTCTATCACGATGTGCCTGTTGTGGGTAAAGTCTGCCCTCAAGTACATAACAGGCAAAAGAGTATTATTATCATGATGATGATGATTATTATTATTAATCATAGCAAGGCCTAGAGTCAGTCAAGAGATGCACAAATGAAACTCATCTTCCTTGTAGTATTCACAATATAAAAATACAGAAAATGGTAAGCGGTGCCTTACTGTCAATATTTTCATGCATGCAATTGCTCTGGAAGTTGCTTTATATTAGAAAATCACTGCTTTAGTGAAGTCTAATTTGTAATTAACACCAGCTTCTTCTCCACAGAGATTATTATATTTCTTATATACGAGAAGTACTGCTATCACAAAAAGGCAAATATTTTTCACTAGAGGAGAATTGTCACGAATTTTGATGCCTACAGTCCCATTCGCACCTGGAAGCTGGACTCACCAGGCAGACTATATCTGCCTTAACACTTCACTGAGATTTCCCAAAAGTTCAACTTTCCATCTATAAGAAGAGAAACCATGACACATTACAGAAGGTTTAGCAGTAAACTTTGGTTTCCCTGTGGCAAAATATTCAAAATATTTGGGGAACTGAATTCATTTAAAGTAAGATGTTACGTGGAAACTCGTAATAAAACTGAAACCCTGCCTCTGCACCCCCACCCAGGAAAAATACGCAGGAAGAAATTGCTGTCCGGAGTTAGTCTTCCCACTTCTCAGATGAAAAGAAAAGCACAGGGAAAGTAGACGCATTTTCCAATAAATACATACTGAGCCTGTGACAAGGTATAAACTCAACATCAACACATCATCCCCAGCACTACACAGATTTCTCTCTGCTGGAAGCAGCAGTACAATTACACATAGGCCTCCAGGCAGCTGGCCTGCAGTAGGAATTTTTCAGCACTTTGAATCTGAGATAGATGAGAAAAAGAATAAGCATTTATGCCACAAACCCGGTGGGAGAAGTTTTGCCCATGGGAGATGATGAATATTCAAATCACAGCTTCCATGAAGTACCACAGCACCTTTATCAAATAGAGTTTGAAAGAAAATTGTACCTCAAAGACTTTAGGTCTGGTCCAAAATTCAATGGATTTCCATTCAGAACAACAAAAATTAAAAGTACAATTAATTTTTCCCTAATTTAAATGCAATACTTCAGCAAATAATTTTTTTTTTTTTCAAATCCCTCTCCCTTCCAAAGCTAGTGGTCAATATAATTTGCATTCTTTGTCTTTATCTTCCAAACAGGGATCTTCAGCCATATGCAGGTTAAAATAGTTGCCTAAGGGTATCCCTCATGCCATTAGTCCTAATTAAGTTTCTCACATGTGCTCACACTGTCTCGTCTCCTGTCCTGTTGCAAGGGATCCCATGGTTTACCCTTGCACTGACAGCAGAAGACTCGCACTAACAAATCCAGCCTGACAAATTGAGGAGAAATTTATTTATTGTATCAAATACTTTGCCTTCTTCTACAGAAGGAGTAAGCACTACTAAACTGACAGTTATTAAATTAATGATGACTGTCAATTACTGAGGTACTTAACCCCTTCTACCAAATAATGTATCCTCAAGAATAAACAGAAGTAAAATGTATTTGGAGAAAAGGAAGACCTTATAAAAACAGTAAATTAAATTAGGGAGCTCAGAGGAGTAGAAAAAATTTATCTGTAGGTCCATGTGATAAGTAGTAATTGGTAAGAGACTTACTCTCAGTTTTTCATGGTGGTCCCCAGTGCACAGTGACTGGTTTTGATTTTGAGACCCAGGAACAGAGCTGGGCTGGAAAATCAGTGAGTGACCGCATTCAAACACATAAAACAATATTGCATATTACCTCCATTTTGGGTGCTGGGCAGGGATCTAGTGCATGAACAACTCAAGGGTAACAATTAAAAACCATGTGCTCATTACAAGTGTTACAGATAGAAGCTATCATGTAGGGAGTAAGTCCCTCCTGATAATTAGAGTAATTCATAATCAGCATTTTGTGTATTCAAAGGCACCTTGAAAAGTGGGAGAAGGGTCCGTGTTGGTTCTCACACTTTGCAAATGAAGAAAATCAGACCCTGAGGCCCCATCCCTGGCAGCGTTCAAGGCCAGGTTCGAAGAGGCTTGGAGTAACCTGCTCTAATGGAAGGTGTCCCTGACCATGGCAGGGGGTTGGAAGTGGAGAAGCTTTGAGATCCCTTTCAACCCAAACAAGTCTGTGAATCCATGATTTTCATTTCAACAACCTTTCAGTTGCTCAAACACTTGTAACGGGGCTAAGTTGTCGTAAGCCAAGAACACCTGCAAGACCCTCTCAGTTGTAATCTGCATCTTACGTTACCCAATTTTTCCTCCTGACAGAGGTTCAGTGGCAAAGGAAAGGAGTTTATCCCAGCCACTACTACGGAGAGGTTAGGGGTCTTTCACCCTTGGTCCTGGATCTGCCATTCCTGAGGTCCAAATCCTGCACTGACTCTCTGGGGAAGGAGACCTGCACCCAAGCAGCTTCAACAGCCCAAGAAAAGCAGACCCTTGTAGAAGGAAACTTATTTTCCTGGAGGTCTGGGATTGTTTTATTCACTCCATGAAGGGATGAGAGGGTGATGTCAAGGGACATTGAATCCAGCCCTTCAAGCACTGTGGAACAACCACGGAGTCCAGCCAAAGCTACCGATTTCCCCAAATGCTGCCCTTTCCAAATTTCACTTTTGAAGTTATTTGCTTACAGTGTCTCTGGCTTCCTTTTCCCCACCTGCCACTCAATCAGAGCTAAATGTCAAATGTCTTCGCCATCAGCCATGCCAGGCATGCTATGAAAAGCAGCTGTCTTCCTGAAAAACTGTGCTCTCTCAAAGTCCTCTCTTCAACTTCACTGTAATTTGCAATCTTCCTGTAATTTTATTTTTAACACTCTCTCCTCCCAGCAGTCTGTTTGTCTTCCTGGGATCATTATGCAGCAAGGGCATCTGAAAGGAGCATGCTGTCCTCCAAAAAGCCCTGCAGGAGCAAAGGCAGGTGGGAATATATGAATTCCCCAGATCCAGGGATCCCATGGTATGTTTAAATCATCCTGGGAGGGAGATGCTTACAGGAGGACGCCTCAGTGACAGGTCCCATAACCACCATGCTCCAGGCAATTGAGGCATGACTTAAGGCATTCTCACACCCTGCCTTTCCCCATGGGCACTGACACCATCAGCAGGCAGCACAAGTCAGAGCAGCTTTGGAGTTGGCCACGGTGACTTTGGGGACCAGCTTTTGAGGAAAGCTAAGCAGAATTTACAGCGTAGTTATCTAACTTGGTACCTGCAGTCCTGTCCTGCACATGCGCATGTTTCTCATTTTATGTTGAGGCTTGCGGGCAGAAAAAAGCGGGATTTTGAAAGACTGTAAGTAACAAAAAGCTGTTGACTTCTTAGAGAAGATTGCATGCTCTGTAGTGTTTTCCAGAGAAGTAGCATTGTGGAGATATATAATGCGTCTTACTATTTCTAAAATCACTAGGTTGAAGTAATATTTTTTGAAGTAATTTTTTTTTTTTAATAGAAAAAAGGTAGTTTTTCTCCTTCCTTTTCCACTCTAAAAGGTTTCTGTCTGTCTATGCTGGAGCCGCTTGGCATTTCATGTCCTGGCAGAGGGCCACAGCCAGATCCCACCCTGCCACCACACCAGCCAAGGCACTGCTAGTGCATGCACTCCCCCACATTCTGCTGTTTCTGGATTTAGCACCCTTCAGCCTGCTTCCTGATGAACCATCAAGAGCTCAGGTAGGAAAGAAAAGTGCCTTTTGTCCAGCAGAGTTAGCTTGGGATCCCGCTACTGTTCCTGCCTTCTCCTCCTGTAATTGCCCAGTCTCATTTTCATCCCCACACAATCCTCACCAGTAAGTTCACCTGTGATGTATTCTGCTGTCAGAAGTGAATTTTGCAGCAAACATGGCATTTTACCCTCATTTGTGAACCCAGCCCATCTTGCTTGTTTTGGTTCAAACTTATGGTTCGGTTCTGAAAAGGAAATTTCTCAAAAGAAATTTCTGTATGGGCTGCCATGCTTACCTGACCCCTGTGGCATCACTCTTCTGTGTCACTGAGCAGGAAAGGTAATTTTAGCCTGACTGTCAGACCAATAAATAGTCCATAATTCTGACTTCGTTCCTCCTACCTCATTCATTGCTACCAACAGAAATTTGGCAATCAGAGGCACGCACTCAATGTAAAGTGTTAGCCACAAAAAAGGCAGCCCTCATTCCCAGGAGCACATCAGCTCTGCAGTGATACCAAGTAAAACATGCAAACCTGCCTTTGCACACAAGAAGATCTGACTGAAATAAAAACGCATGTATACATGTAACACACAGATAAAATTGAACTAGTGGCAAAAAGGATTTGCTTCTCATTCTTCTTTTACAGGATTAGGTCTGTCAGATTTCCAGTTGTTTACACATGTAGAAAAGTTTTTGAAACTTCAGGGTGGATCCAACTTAGAAATATCTGATGATGGAGTTTATTTCAAATACTGCTCATGCAAGTCCATATTCGGGTGACATGCTTTCAGAGGATTTCTTTCTTATATGGGATGTTAAACGTACACTTGGAGTCAAGAAAATTTACTACATGCTGAGAGTTTGGTATGCTGGACAGACCTGTCCAGCACACCACTTGATTTTGGATGTGTGTTTTCCTTCACTACCTCTCATTTCTTCCCTGTTAATTCCTGCAGTCACTTGCAAAGACTTCATTGGGAAAATATACAGATTCAGATAATAATAGCGTGTCCTGTTATTGATACAAAATTAATCTAATTTAAAACCAAGATCGTGCCCAAAACCTCAAAAAGCAGCTCAGCAAAATCTATAAGCAGATGCTTTAATTTATCCCTATTAAGCACAATGCATTAGTGTTTCCTTAAACATTTTGCAGATTTGGTGCTCGCTTGTTTGTAGCTGGTGAGTAGCCTTGATTTCAGTGTGCCAAAGGAGTTCAAAAGCAATTTCATTTTCATAATGAGAATCTTTCCACCAACAAAAGACAAGTGGTTCTAAGTAGATCTTTCTGCTGTCGATTTAAATTAGGCTAAATAAGATTATGGTATTATTAACATTATTAGGGTTATTATTAGGAAATTATTATTCATAGCACTTTTATTGTCATATTCTACAATAAGGAAAGCAAATCTATTAAAATGATTGAACACCAATACATAATCTCTTAATAATCCACTGGTATCAATGAGTTCATCTTTTAGATTCAGTTGCAGAAGTCATCATTTGCTAGTTAATATCCAATTGTTCATTAGAAGAGATACTCTGAGACTCAGCAGCTCTCTAATGATGATACATAGTCATTACATTTCAAACTATTCTTAGTACAGCCATTGAATGACATTTAGTTGTTGCCATTTTATAATTGGCACATAACAATGATATCATGACCCAGACTGTCACATCAGACTTTTATCTTGTCATACACTTTAAATCACACCAAAGAGAAGTGCCTAGTGTTCAAACTGAGATGTTTTTATGCACATGCTACATAGAGTTGATGGGTACATTGCACTGGTCATTCCTCTAACTCATGGCTGAACTGTAAGTCTGGTTGGTCCTAGACAGCATAGTATGTATTAGAAGACTGCAATATAATATACATAGAATCATAGAATAGTTTGGGTTGGAAGGGACATATATATAGCATATATATGTACCATATATAGTATGTAGTGTAAATATAATAGTATATATATCACCAGGTCTGTATTTGTTTGTCATTTATGAACTACTTGGGAAATCTTCAGTTTGCAGTTCTCAGTAGGTGAAGTCTCCTGATGACAGTAGCTATCATAGGAAACCTGATGTGTAAATGTCTGACGTTAAGCGTACACTTACTCTTTGATAGGTTGAACTCTGAAAGTAGCATTTTACTTTCTTCTTGTCCCTTGACTTATTCTGTTCCCATGTAGCGCATCATGGGAGGTCATTTCTTTTGGGACAGGGATTGTCAAGGATAAAGGAAGGATGTGAACTATGCTGACTTCACTGGGAAAACTTGAATTTTGGGGTGGTCTTTCACAATTACTCAACATTTTCTGCTCATACTGAAATGAGTGGCAGGACTTCTTTGGACTTCAGTAGTCACAGAGCTGTTCAAAAATAACTGTTAGTTTTCCAGCATATTTCCAGAAATAGTGGGAATCAATTTTCAGTTATTTTAGACTTGGTGTTCTTACAGAATTTTGTAGCTATTAAACTTTTGAACCTTTGAAAAACTGTAAGCATTCAGATTTTATGCCTGCATACATCCATTTCATGTACTCACATTGTCCCTTTCTATCCATGACATGCAGACAAGCTGCAATGACAGTCTGGCTCCATATGTTTAGATATTCTGAACAGATATTCAGACAACACATATCTGAATCTGCACCTGAGACTAGATAAGAGTTATCTCATTTTTTTAACTTATCAACCTCCATTATGCTATATCAATGTGAATGCAGTAGAGATTCTTAGAAATAACTTTGTTTCTGAATAAACTAGCCAAGTATCCTAATAAAGCTCCAGCAAGGATGGTTTCCACAGTTCATGGAAGATGATTTTGCACCTATCTCAAAGTTTAGTTATTTAGATTCTATATTTAAATTTTAGTTGCTTTCAGTCATGCACATTTAAACTGCGATAACACTTTGAGTGACATTCATGGGCCAAAACCCTGTCATCAGTTCAATTTTTGTTAGAATTCAGATGTAGAGCTTTAGGTTGGCAAGGAGCTCCTAAGAGAAGGACTTCAGCATATGTTTAATAGGAAGCATATGCTGAACAGGGGTGGATTTAAACACAGAGTTTGATTCTTAGCTGAATGGGTCAGTTAAGTAAGAATGAGTGCAGCTAGATAGGGCTAGTTGTGAACCTAGGGGAGAAAGAAGGTTACAACTTTGTTTCTTAAATCCTTTGAATTGCTCCAGAACCATTTCTATTTATCCTGCAGGAGTGCTTACAGCATGATGACTTAAACCATAAAGTATCCTCAGCACATACACTCCAGACGCAAACTGGTGGTTTCTATCCTGTTGTTATTGCTTTTTCTGTCTTTGCAAAGAAATAAACAATCCTTTTTTCTTTTAGAGAAGACAGTCATTTAATCAATGTGCATGATAGCTGATGGTGAACAGGGAACGTCTGTTCTTCATAATCATCATGGGGTGTCTGTGCGTCGCCATTTGTGAGCAGCCCCATTGTGGCTTGCACTAGGCTCCCTGGGGTTGACTACAACAGCATGAGAATTGGCCATAGGGCAACCCCAGTACTGAGGTCTTTCCAAAGGAAATATTAATGTTACCTACCATTCAGAGCCAATAGGGTTAGCAATCTTCTCTGCTGTGGCTGGATATTGCATGCCTGCCCAGACCCTTTTGTTGTACCCTACCCCCTTCTTCAGTTCAGCCACTGGTCTTACTTGGGCAGACAAGACGTTCTGGGGTCATTCTGAGGACCTTCACCACCTCCCAGGAATTGGACAGAGAAACAGCACTGAGGTTCCAGTCCCAATGCAGTTCCTCTACAAAGCTGCCAGTTCTCCATCTGGTTGCATGATGAAACAATACAGTTGGAGTCCAAGTTTTTAAGGGTCTTTTCCAACCTAAATGATTCTACTGTTCTCTATGGTTTGGGCATGAAAGACTGCTATGTGTCAGAAAGGCTCAACCCTGATTTGACTCATGAGAAAGTGATTAGGGAGACAAAAGAAGCCAAATGTCTCAAGAAAGATAAGAAAACGTGGTATACGGCTAGTTCCAGAGACACCACCACTTACTACTTGATGCAGTTACAAATATAGTAACTATATTCTTTAGCCCACAGTGATACTCTCAAATTGGCTGAGAACAGCCACATCACAAAATTGTTGCATGTGTCTGGAATAAAAACCCTACAGGGAATGCAAGGGATATCACAAATAGGTCACTACTCCTCCATGTGCATGTCCCGGGAGAAAGCAGCATGCATGTGATCTAATTGCTTTGATAAGGGTGAGACTACCTTGCTCGGACAATGTTCTGGCAAACAGAAAAAGATCTAAGCCATGGACTCCACAAGACTGCAGCTGTCTTTAGGACTGATGTGGAAGCTGATATAGTATCATTTCAGAGCAGTGATAAAGGTTTGACATGGCTCATCTGGTCCCCTCTGGGAGAAAACAGTTGTCAGTGAAAAACAACCACAGAAAATGTTTGAAAGTTGAATGCATTCTGCTGAACTGCAGAATGAGGTGACACCTATGTAGGAACAGATTTTCATAGTCAAAGATCCTGGATTCCCATCACTGAACTGTCAGGCAAGACCAGTGCCAAGAACAGAGGATAACTGAGATCCATGTCCAAGCTATGAAGCTGAATCCAACCCAAGATGCCCTACAGCTGTTGAAGCAACTAGGAAAACTTCAACAATCCCCCACAGTCAATCTCAATCTTCTCCACTCCTAATACCTCAACAGTTCCTCTTGCTATGATAAAGGCTGTCAAGAAAAAAATCCACAATATCTGCAAGGAAGTTTTTGAGACAGTCAGTAATTGTTTGTATCTGTGTCTTCAAATTCTGCAAAAATGTGGGGTGGGAATAGATGTTTATATGCACATTCCAGCTGCAAAATATTAAAATCTTAATGTCATGACCTAACTCATTATTTTGGCAACTACTGCTCTTTCAGAGATCATCTACTTATGTCAGATTCCTTACTTCATTTAAGAGACATGTTTTCAAACAACCGTCACATGGAATTTCCTCTGCACCTGAGATTTTTCTTCCAATGACTTGCCAACTGCAGTAGCCTGTTTGGGGTGGGACAATGACCCTATGTGTATCTCTACTGCAGCTATTTGCAAAAGCAGGACACACCTTTGAGCAGAGACAGCTCCAATGCCAGAGAACAAGACTGAGACTATTTGTAGAATTGGATATTGTCTTAAATTTTGGCCTGCTTAGGGACGCTTTTATCCAGTGCTGGCCGGCTTCTGATAATGGCTAAGTCTGTTAGTGTGTATCACCCCTAAAAGAAAGAATGGCAATCTGAAGGGCAAAACTAGGGGAGGACTAGGAGCATCATGTTCAAGTGAAGTGAGCATATCAGATGTACAGACTTTTTATACTCAATACTAATATTAAAGGATGCTAGTCTAACATATGCCATTGGGGTCAGTCATCATCAATCACCTCTCCACAGTTTCACCTGGAAGTGTCTAGCTGCTTCCTGGGTGTTAAAAGATTTGTATCAAAATGCCCTTGGGTGTGCTAAGACAACCAACTCTAAACACCAAAATGAGAAAGCCATTTCTTAAGTAAATGGAGAAAAAATTCTTGAAAAAGTAAAACACCAAAAACCTTCTTACATATGCACAACCTTGTTTGTGCTAATAAATCTAGCTTAATGATTCGCCCAGTCAAAAGTGATATATATATTACTGCTATTGCATAAAGCCATTAAAAAAACCCTGGCATCCTGTACTTCCTGTTCCTTCCCCATCTCCAGTTTTCAAAAGACTTCAGCTCCTGAAAACACTCGTTCTCATATCCCATTCCCTTTCATGTCAGCATCAGCCAAGTTGCCCTCTTCCTTACCTTCTTTAAGTGTTCAAAGGTAATTTTAAAGAACACTTCATTTAGCATTCATTTTACCAAGACTCAGCTTGCCCATAAATCAGAGCTTAAGCGGAACTGGAGAGGGCCTCAGCTAATCAAAGCTCCAATCTCTAAAATGTTTAAATATAAATCAAAATAGTTGAAGGCTCTCCAAAGCTTCAATTTTCTTTGAAAGACATGGTTCTTACTTTTTCTGTGCTTAGCCCTCAATTTCGCTTCATCCCTTCAAGGTATTTTTCTAAGTATTTTTTAGTCATTTTCTGCAAGACATTGAGCTGCCTAGCTCAAGAATTGTATTAAAGTTTGACCTGTGAGTGAGTTACTATTGCTCCCAAGAAGAAGTGCTTTGCCCAAATTAAGGTTGTAGGGTTCAGCTCCTATATTGAAGTTTACTAATGACTTTAAAGCTAAAAATATTCCTAGAATCTATTGAAAACATGACTTTGATCATCCATCCCATATTGCAATCAGTACTACATGCTCCATATGCCAGAAATGATGAAATGTTCTTGCCTCCCCCTCTTCCTTCTGAAGTCTGGAAGTCTGCTAAAATAATCTGCTTACCTGTCTTTACCACATCTTACAGTTCTGGAATGTAATATGGGTTAGGAAAGTCAAGAATATAAGCTTATTTCTTTCTTTTTCCCCTTCCTCCCTTTCTGTCTTAAAGTTATGGTGAGAAAGGAAAAAATTACACATTGTAGAAAATATTTTTGTCCTTGGGTTTAATCATTCAAGCATGTGAGTTTACCTACAGAGTTCTTATTTAAAAGCTTATCCTTTCATTCTTCCCAACACAAGGAGTATCAGCATGCTGTATCAGTGCATTTAATTTTGCTAAAATAACCAGCCTTTCAGAAACCTGCCTTGTGAGAAGTAGAAATGGGAAATGTGCATTTATGAACATTGGGGCACTTGTATTGGTGTGTGGTGCACATGCATAAGCATCCATGTGTGGAAGAGTTTCTGTGCCAAAATGCAAACAGAGGATGTGAACATATTTTGTATTTGATGTATTTATATGTAATGTACAGAAGGTTATGTAAATCAGAATTTAACAATATGTCTTGTAGCATACCAGAACGATGTCTCCTCTATTTAAGATGGCTATTTTATGGGTTATTATGCTCTGGAGTGGCTCTTCAGTGAGTGGGGTTACATTTTCATATCTCCCTTCTAGATGCCTAAGTTAGGGCAGACAAACCTCAATAAAAATATTGAAATATGTGCAAGGGTTGCTAAAAAGGTTGGGCAAAATTTTCCACACAACAAACATTTTTGCTTCATTTTACCATAAAACAAATTTTGCTAGATTAGACTTAAACAGAATTTTGAAGCTGGATTGGTTTCAACTGCCTCACACAAGACATTTTTGGAGGAATATAATTAATCATTCAGAAAGTGCACTTTCTACCAACAAAAAACAAGAAAAAAAAGAAAAAGAAGAAAATTAAAAAGGGGAAGAAGAACTGAGATCCAACTGACAACCAACTTCACTATTTGAAGAAAGTAATTACAAATATCTCTTACAGCGAAAATAGAACAAACACAAGCACAAAAGCGAGAGCAAGAGCAAGAGCAAGAACAATCATGAGCACAAGCACAACAGAAGGAAGAAAAAGGAGAAGAAGAAGAAAAAGAAAAAGCATAATATCTCACTCCCATATCTCTAAATATAATAGAATGAAAAACAGAGTATACTTAGGTTGACAATCAGCTTTACTCTTTGAAGTAATTACAAAGCTCTCATAACATTTCATCTGACCTTGTAGATAGCTCTAACTTTTCTATTTCTGAAGAAGATCAGTTGCAAAATGTATCTGTGGCTGTGTTCCTTCTATTTGAGAGCAGCCTTTCAGGAAATAATGAAAAAAAATTGCTTCCTAGCAAATGAGATGTTCTGATTAACATTCTCTTGTCTTTCACATTATTATCATACAGCACAAAGCCAGGAAAAATTAAAGCCAAGAAGCATCAAATAGGTTAGTATAGACTTTTTTGGACCTTGCTTTGATACCCTCCTAAAACAAAATCTCATTAATATAAAGCAACTTTTGCTAAATGTTAACACGTGGACAAAAGCCACTTCCACAGATGAGAAATGCTTCAGCTGAGTTAAGTTAGACTTTTCTAAACCAGCAAAAATGCAAAAGAGAAAGAAAATGCACTTTTTAAATAGTTCCAACCTGAAGTCTGACACAATGCTTGTGCACCCACAATGTGTACATACACAAAAAATTGGTACTTGAAAACATGGAATAAAAGAGTTGTCCACAACTGTAAGAACCAGGTACACAGAAAAGTAATACAAAGTAAAGAAGAAAATTGCCAAAACAAAGGAATTTAAAGTCTTCAAAGTGGTATTTAATCTGGAAATAAGGAAAGCATTCTTATGCACAAGGGAAATAGGATTCTAGAGTATACACCATGGCAAAAGGGAAGAGAGGGAAGAAACTCAACCTACTCTTGACATGATACTCAGTGAGCTTCTGAGCAAAGTGATGCAACTGGGGATATGCAGTAGTGGGGAACTGGGCTTAATGATTCAGTTTCTGCTGCTCTAGGTTTCTGTAGGCTTACAGAAAACCATGCCCATCCTATGCTAAAACAAGTGTTGAAGGAACAGCAGCAAAAAATTGGGTTCTTTTCCTTCAATAAGGAAGTTAATTTCCTTTCATTCATGCTGCAAGCCTGCCTGACAGCGAGCCACACTCCAGGTGTCACTTACCAATGTACAAATGAGTGGCTACAAAAATATTACCAATCAATGGCAGGTATCAAAACTGTAATTTCATTTGTAGGATCTAGGTAAACTGCAAACCAGGCATGGGTCTGCTGACAGACAGTCAATACTGACTATTGCATTGCTCTTATACAACTGACTATTGCATTGCTCTTACACTAGGACCTGTGGCATGGGAATAAACTAATTTTTGATGGAAAATATTCTGCTTTATGGTCATCTCTTTCAGTAGAATCATTTATCAAGACTGACATCAGGCAGATACACTGTACATTGCTAAAGATTGACATTAGAGTGGACGGCGAAGGAAGAGGTCTAGTATTTACAAATGGCATGGGTTTTTAAACACCACTGCTTAGAATCAAGGACAATTATAGTGTACTTAAATGAGTTTTAAAGTATTTGTATTGCCAGTTTGTAAATTCAGCATCTTGAGAGGCCCAAATGGATTTTCATGCAATTATTGCCATTAAGTCGAAAGAGTAAACCTTCAGCTGAAAGTCCATTTAAAAAAACTTTAAAAAAGCAAGTGCACAAGCGTATCATTAAATGGCACCTTCATGTTTAATTCCTCACTTGATCTTCTAAAATATACTCCTCATAACTGCTGAGTACCATGGTAGCATTGCACAAGCTTCCTGCCTGCATAGCATCAACATCAGGAAAGCTTTATTTGGGGTCCTATGACAGGTTTCTGTTAGGGAGGTGACATCAAGATATTTTGTATCCCTGCAGCCCTATTTATTTGGTTTTTCTGCAACCAGATTTATGCCTGCCTTTTTGTACAAGTATTATGCACAAAAAAGCGTTGCCCCATGTTCTTACTCTCAGCACTGTCATGTTTCCCTTATTGTTAGTCCCTTCTATTAGAAATA
This sequence comes from Psittacus erithacus, assembly GCA_009867235.2. Lineage (NCBI taxonomy): Eukaryota > Metazoa > Chordata > Aves > Psittaciformes > Psittacidae > Psittacus > Psittacus erithacus. The sequence goes on along the minus strand of WYDI02005118.1, from coordinate 18,348 downwards.
ACAGGCACTGTGTCCCCCATACCAAATCTCCATCAAAATTGACCATAGTTTTCCAGTTCTTGTTACATTGGAATATGCTATGGGAGAGATAAGTTTTAGTGGCTAATCACCAGCAGAGACTAGAAATAGCTGGTAGTCCTAGGGTTATAAATGAAAAGATACCATCCTCCTGGGGAGCACAAGGAAAGTGTCTGGGTTTGACTCCATCAGCTTGTGGCCTCAGACAGCTCTTCATCCTTCCATCTTTCAATGGCAAAATGGGGATAGAAGTACCTACTTTTGCAAATGCTCTCATCATCCTTCAGTGAAAGATGATATGAAAGTTCAAATCATTGATCAATTCCAAAAGTAGTATGTGGTACCTTGTCATAGAAAACTTTCAACCTACTGTTTGAAAATAGACAACATGAGATCACAAATGGCATAGGACTGTTATTGTGGCTGGCTGGGCTTTGAAATAAGGTGGACTTTGGATAACTTAGTAGGATGAACAAAGAGCAGGGGTTTTCAGCCTTTGTGAAAAAGTATTTCAGTATCTCAGGCTGAAACAACAGAAAACATGGTAATCCAAGCAAAAAAATAAAAAAGGGACTATATTAGCCTAGCTTTAATGAGGATCCTATTTTAAGCTTGAAAGTCTGTGAGGAATCTTGTCTTTATATAACAAACCTCTGTCTCAAGGTGGACACTGAATAGTTACTAGTAACAATAAGGAGTATGACATTCAGTTCTCTTTTGAACATTTATCTTTGCCAACATTTGCCCAAGATAAAACCTAATTTTTATTCTGCCCAACTAATAATTACTTTAACCAATATTTTGAGCAAGAAACTGCTTTCACAAAGCTATCTCAGATGCATTTACTTATATTCTCAGTACTTGCCTTTTGACACACCAGGGATATTTCTCTCATGATTGCCACAAGCAGGTCTTGTTCCACCAGATTTAATACTTTATCTTGAACTGATGCACGAACTCAATTTCAACGGCTACAAGAGCAACTCCGCACTCAGAAATATCAGTGTGTTGAGCAGGGCTTTGCTTTGTAAACATTCCTTTGTTAGTGAAATTGGAAAAGTTCGGAGGAGGAATTTTCCATGAGTAATCATTCCTCACATAAATGCTACTTTGAAGTCCCTTTCCTCAAATTTGCTTCGACAACTGTTTGGGAAATAACAATGAAAAAACTTAGTCTTATATCAACAGAAAGAACATCTTCAGGTTCAAGCACTGGAACCCATGTTTCTGAGTCTTTATCCAATAGGATGCTTTCTGCTGCTTTGTGCTGGGGTACACCCATGCATTTAGGGGATAAGACTCAGGCTGATGTTCCACTTCTGGAGACCACCACTTTCAGAGGATGCCAAGGAAACTCTGACGCATTAGCTAAAGGGAAACAGACTTTGCTGCATCTATGTGTTTCCTGGATCTTAAAAGTCTTTTTCTTTCCTTGCTGCCATCCACAAGCTGATTCCACTTGCTGCCTCTTATCTTAGAAATAGATTGCCACCTCTTGGGAAAAGGGGGCTAGACCTTTGTTACATGTTTCTCTGGCACCCTGTGAAAATGGTGATGGGATCTCCAGGGAATTCTGAAGTACAGATAACGAATCTGACAGACTATGCTATGGAGGGGCTGTCAATCAGCAGCAAGATATTCACATCCCCCTGTCAAGCTCTCATCACCCCACTGCAAGCCACTGTCAGAGTTTCAGCAGCTAGAGCACAGGGGACTGGAAACAGCTCAGGGCCAGGCAATGCAGTCCAGGCCAGTTCTCTGCACAGGCAAAGGAAGCAGTGGCCTGCGGCAGGTTATTGCTGAAAGGGGGCTGGAGGAATATGAAAGATGGAGATGAAAAATAGATAAGACTCTGCAAATTTTAGAATCATAGAATCTTAAAATAGTTAGGGCTGGAAAGGACCCTAAGATCATCTAAGATATCTAGTTCCAACCCCCCTGCCATGGGCAGAGACATCTCACACTAAACCATGTCGCCCAAGGCTCTATCCAACCTGGACTTGAACACTGCCAGGAAGGGAGCATTCACAGCTTCCTTGGGCAATCCGTTCCAGTGCCTCACCACCCTTGCAGTAAAGAGCTTCTTCCTTATATCCAATCTAAACTTCCCCTGTTTAAGTTTGAATCCAATACCACTTGTCCTGTCACTACAGCCCCTAGTGAATAGACCATCCTCAGCATCTCTATAGCCCACTTTCAGATACTGGAAGACTGTTACGAGGTCTCCACGCAGCCTTCTCTTCTCCAGGCTGAACAGCCCCAACTTCCTCAGCCTGTCTTCAAATGGGATGTGCTCCAGTCCCCTCATCATCCTCATGGCCCTCCTCTGGACTTGTTCCAACAATTCCATGTCCTTTTTATGTTGAGGACAGCAAAACTGCACACAATACTCGAAGTGAGGTCTCACGAGAGCTGAGTAGAGGGGCAGGATCACCTCCTTTGACATGCTGGTTACACTCCTTTTGATGCAGCCCAATATATGGTTGGCTTTCTGGGCTGCGAGTGCACACTGCCAGCTCATGTTCATTTTCTCATCAACCATCACCCCCAAGTCCTTCTACATAGGGATGCTCTGAATCTCTTCTCTGACCAACCTGTAGCTGTGCCTGGGATTGCTCCCACCCAGGTGTAGGACCTTGCACTTGGCATGGTTAAACTTCATAAGTTTGGCATCAGCCCACCTCACAAGCATGTCAAGGTCACTCTCGATGGCACTCTTTCCCTCCAGCATATGAACCGAACCACACATCTTGGTATCATCGGCAAACTTGCTGAGGGTGCACTCAATCTCACTATCCATGTCACTGACAAAGATGTTGAGCAAGGCCTGTCCCAACACTGATCCCTGAGGGACACCACTTGTTACTGGTCTCCAGCTGGACATTGAGCCATTGACCACAATTATTTGCATGCTGTCATCCAGTCAACTCTTTATCCACCGAGTGGTCCACCTATCAAATTGATTTCTCTCCAATTTAGAGACAAGGATGTCACGCAGGACACTGTCAAACACTTAATGCATTGCACTTTGGAAAGCTTCAGTATAAGGTGGTAATTCCAAGCTGCAGTTCCTAGCTGCATCTTCCACTCTTTTCCCTGAGATCTTCCACCTCCAACTGATCTGCAGCTCCCCTACCCTGTCCTTGTTCCTCTGCTGATAATTGTGCCTGCGACAAGCACCCCTCTTTAGTCTTTGGGGGAGATTAGGGATTGATGGAGGTCAACATCTAATTTTAGACTCATAGCCTGAAGACATTTGAGAACATACAGTGAGACACCAGAGCTGTGGGTACCTACAGGCCTCCCTGCTGCTGTCTTGCTGAATTGCTTTATAACATCAATCATGAATCAAAGAAAGCAGGATGAGTGAAAAAAATAAGTCAATGGGAGGTTGCTGCAATACTATAGCATTTTGAGAGATAGCATAGCAAGTGAAAAACATACTACAGAATAGAGAAAAAATCAAATAAACAAAAACAAATTTAAAAACCCAAGCTTGAGGAACAATATAGGGCAGAATAGATAGTTGTTGATGAATGATAGTGTTCTACTGGTCAGCACAAGATCAGCCCTTTTTCTGCTGACTGAGAATTATCCATGTGCACAGACACCAGGAGAAGCAGTGGGTGAAAAAGGCTGAGGAATAACACTGTGCACCACTGTTCGCATGAGAAAAACAGTGTGCTGCTTGAACCAGCAATGAATCATAGAATCCTAGGTTGGAGGAGACCTCAAGGATCATCTTGTCCAACCTTTCTTGGCAAAGCATGACCTAGACTTGAAGTTCCAGCATCCAGACCTGCCAAAAATTATTAAATGGATGTTGAAGAATTGTGAATTATGAAATAAACTAATTTCCCTGAACTGCAGTTGTAACAGAAAGGTTTTCCAAGAGGTAAAAGTTCCAATGCCTTGAAAAACAAGGTTAAAGAGAGGGAGTACTGTTAGCACTGCCTTGCGCTGGTTCCTTTGAATTCAACGCTGTAAGTATTTCCCTTGTCACTGGTACTGGCCACAGCAAGGACTGGTTAAACTCAAAAGAGCAGAAGAAAAGAGGAGTAGAGTTGGGCTTTACAATGCTCCTAGGACATATGGAGAATTGAGGTCCTGCTCCTAGGAAGAATGACCTGTTTAAAATCACTTCTGAGTCCTGAATTTGTGAAGGCAAGACAAAAAGAGAAAACAAATCTCACTAGGCTTTGACTAGGCTTCATCTGGGCCTTTTATGTTTAGAATCTTCCACCTTTCCTCCAGGTGAGAAAGAGGGCCTGTGAGAGATAAAAAGAGATTGTGTTATTGGTGCTTCTTTCTTTCTTTAGCATAAAGAAAACTGGGGGTTTTTGTAAGAGCTTATTTTTTATTTTCACTTTGGCAATATAGGTTGTGTCTAGGCTGATGCACTGATGACAGATGGTCTACAAAAATGAAGAAAAGTAGGATAAGGAAAATGCAGAGTAACTGAAAGAGGAACTTTGGTTAACTGTTTATTCAACATCAGTGCTTGAACTTTAGCCTTTAGAAAACCTGCGTTAAAATTTGAATACTGGCACTTGAATTGATTCACATGGTCTTTGTGAAACAGCTCAAAGATTCTTCACTAAAATGCTCAGCAAATACAAGCAGCAAAATACTGGAAGTGAAAATGTAGAAGCTTTTTAGTGAGCTTTTGCTCACCAAATGAAGTACAACAAGAATTCAGAAAAAGTATAAGAGGAAGAGAGACAATTGTTAAAATCTTTGGCAGGTTACCTTTAAATACTTCTTCCCCTATAGTTCATAAATCATACAGAGGAGAGAAGCCAAGTTGCATCTCTCTGTAAGATAGAAAAGAGTGTAAAGTTTTCCATAAATAGCCATTTTCTGCATTGAAATCTGCTTGTGTAGAATATTTCTATCTTGGTTTCCAAAGAAAATAAGGACTTCCACAATAGAAGTTATGCGTGTATCAGCTCATCTCTGTGTCCCCCTGACGACTTCTGAACCTGATTCAACAGTCTGTTAGAACTACACAGGTTTCAGGAAAATTTACAGCCAGGGGGAGACAGGGCCTTGATTACTTGCACCAGCCAGAATAAGACAGGCTCCAGTTACCCCTCTACCAGACACTGAAGAATCCATGTTGGGGAGAGACATTATTCATATCAAAACTATGTGAAAAGCTTAAATTGTCGCCCTTGTTTAACTAGAAAATTCAAGCCCAGGACCAACATCTACAAGAAGCATGTTTTTATTAACTCTGCTGCCTGTGGAACGGCTTGTTCTTGCTAAGGACTTTTGTTGAAGGTAGCAGCAAAGATGACACTTCTTCCATTAACACTGTATTTTCCAGTACTCATAAACTGGCAACACTGTTTACAGCAAAGCAAGCTTTTTAGAGACTTTTTAGGTTGGTGGCTCTTCTGGACCATATATGCAAACTCCTTAAAGCATTTCTCTGTTTCATTGCATTAAAATATGAGTGGTCAGTGTGTGAATCAGATACAACTCAGAGTGCACCCTGCATGTCTTGTAGGAGCATGGAGAAAGCCGTCAGTTCACCCTGTAGTTCAGACATCCAGGGTCACTTTCAGGATGTTGTAATGAGCAATTACTTCTTCAAACGACAACCTTTTTAGTTCATTGCAGGCTATATGTGAGAACGGGGTTGTATAAGAGCTATACTCCAAGTAAAAAGCCACTCAGGGCACTGGTGGTGTCTTCTCTGTCACCACATCCTCCCTGCAGTTGTTACTTGGAGTAAGCAACGTTGTGCATACTCACAGGTTAAATCATCTGTTGTAACAGAGCTTCTTGCTTAGGATTCTCTTTTGACATGGTTTAATATCTAAAAAGTTAAACAGGAGAGGTGTCAAAGCTATTCCCCTCAGCTGTGAGTGATATAAAATGCATCCTTTCAGGAGAAAGGGCTTCACTTTGTACATTCAGTCCCTATGAAGATGCATATGGCAAATTTAGTGAGCAATGGCAGTGAGAGACTCTGGTTTGTGGGTCATAATGGTCACACCTGGCTTGTGGAGTTTTTTGAGAAAAGCCCATGCCTAATGAAGGTACTTCGAGCGCTAATGTGAATACAAATAGTTCAATACTGCAAAGCAGCCCACTCCCTTTCTTTCAAATTACAAATTATCAGAAAAGTCAAGAAGACTCTACTTAAATTACAAACTGAAATCACTGGCTGATGTTGAGCTAGTTTCTACGAGCAAAAAATTATGCTAAAATTTCTTGCAATTTAAAAACACATTTCACTTGCCCTTGCATGATGGCAGCCATGGAAATTTTGCTCAGATTTTCCAAGGTGATTCACTTTCTGGCTTCTGAGAAACTTGGTTAGTGCCTGGCACCAAAATTTTCTCAAGCAAGCATTTTGAGCTAGAATGAAAGTTGAAGTCCCAATAGTAACTTTAATAATTCTTCATGCTACTGCATTTCTGTTTTGGGTCTTTTTACGAACACCTCACGAGAAATAGATCCTTTGGTAGATATCTTCAGTACATTTTCAGACTCTTGGGGAAAATGTCAGTGGTGCAGTTTTGACTTTGATGGTCAACTTGGGACTCAAACTTCAAAGTTGTTGAAGATGTCCTGCTTTTTCCTACTCGTTCCCTCCAACACTGCAGCACAGAGGCAAAGCTGACAGCAATTCTAACGTCTTTTTAACAATTCTGAATTGCCCTTTCTTAAAATAATTTCACCAAACGTACTGTTTTTTGGAACATGCCAAGTATCTTCCTCCTGAAAATATTTGCAAATTGGAAGTCCAACCACTGAAGCTCATAAAAACACTTGATGTCTTTGCTATCACTAGTGGGTCCAAAGGGCAAAATCTGCTCACTCTGAGACAACCAAATCAGATGAATTCTGGCCTACACATGAATACAGTCTAAACCCAGATAGACAGGGGAGCAGCTTTGCCATTTCACTTCCCAGTAGATACGAGACTGCTGCAGAGCTCTATGGGTTCTCTTTATGTATTCCATGCCATGTGCACTTGGCTTATTAGTTAAAACATATTCTTTACTATTTCCAATACATTATATTGAATGCATTTAATGAATATCCAGCTGCACTTTTCCTTCTTTATACATAATAATTTAGAGTCATATACTGCCCTCTTTCCAGCCCAGGAACATTTGCCCATTATATGGCTGCTGGTGATAATGTATCATACACAATAATGATGCTTGATTTTCATAAGCTGCACTAAACGGGAAGTGCTCAGAGCTGTATGTTTTGATTATCAGGCTAAGCAAACTATGACATGAGATCTCTTATTTGCATGGAATACTAAGACTTCTTTCACAATGTGATCTATTTAGCCAGAGGGACTGTTTAAGTATATCTGACCTGCCTTAACTGAGATCTAGATCATCTCAGGGTGAACATCTCTGATACACAGAGCACTTGAACGATTGTCTAATCTAAGCTAGATACGCCAAATTATGTACTAAAATTCACTTCATAGGTGATACACCAAGAAAAGTCTTTTTTAATGCTATATGTGTTGAAGTTGAATTAATGCAGAATATATGCTGCAGAGGCCCATAGACAAAGAACAGATATTTTGTCCCAGATGCAGATTTCCATGTCTTCCATTCCTTTCCCAATGCTCCTTTATCTTTCTCTATAGCAGTCTTCTGTCCCTCATGAGCTCCCTTCACTAAACAGCTACACTTCTGTCATTACACAAGTGCAATACCTTCTTAAAACACCAACAAAGCAAACAAACCCATACATACACTCTCTTGTGTGCTCTGCGTTGTTTCTTCAGCTCCACCTATTAACATCCTAAAAAAAAATAAGTGGTTGGGGCAGCAAGTCTCTTTCATCTGTCTTGAGCACATTGCACAGCCTTTGTGCATACGCACAGATGACCCATTCCCCTGACCAAACTGCAGTTTAGCAGGTTGAGGGACATGACTAATCTCTGTGGATTCAGGACAGCTGATCAAACAAGCTGTACTCTACCATGTTTTAAAGGAACTTATTCTTTGGATCATGACAGAAATTTGTGCTTTAGTTAGGAAAAGTTGAATACAAGCCAACCCAAAGGAAGAACAACTGTCATAACCACTGTTACCAGATGGTCTGGTTTACAAGTCTGACACAAAGCCTAGTAAGTCAGTGGAGGTAATCAGGATGAACTACAGAGAAGTGAAGAAATGAAGATGAAAGAGCAAATAGCCAGTTATTTGTATGACTGATGTGCAACACATTGACCAGACTAAGCTAAGTGAAGGAAAAGTTCAGGTTAAAACTGACACGCTGATCCATGAGAAAAGGATAGCAAAGAACAAGCTTCCCAAGCAGAGTTGGGAAATCCAGAACATGAGCAATGGACTCAGTTTGTTTCTCTCTCCTGTTATTTGGGATTATTTTTTTCCCTTCTTCACTGTGAAAGGCCTCTGTGGGCCAACAGACACCGATCACAGATCTGTAAAATGTCAGAATACTAAGCTTTTTTTTTGCAAAGCTGTAAGTGGAGGAGGTAGAGCTAGACAGCGAGGGAACAGCTGACAGGCATCTATCAGCCTGTCTGACATAAGGTCCTCTTTATCCCTTCACCTGGACATCCTGCAAAGTGCAACCCCACCTTAGTGCTCTTTCCCTGGGAAGACTATGTTCATCACAGCATTGCTGCTAAGTCCCACAGACCTTGTACCTCTGGTTATCTCCCTGGGTGTCCCTTCTTGGAGGTCAGGATTACTCACTCAGAATGAGCACGTCCAGAATAAAAGGTGGACAGAACAGAAGCCTCATACAGGGCAGGGAGCACTGGGTCATGGGAACCCACATGAAATCTGGGCTTTCCTTTGGCTTAAACTCATTACTAGTTTATGACCTTCGTTGAAAAAGCAATTTCTTGCTCTGTGTCTCTCCTTTAATGAGTAGCTTTTCTAAGTTCCTATTTAAAGTAGTGTGACAGATAATGGGGCTTTGAACTAGATGACCTTAAGGTCCTTTCCAACCCTAACAATTCTATGATTCTATAATGCCCACCTTACCTGGAGATGCATGCACCCAAACAATGGATAGCGAATAAGGACACAATGGAGAGATGTTCAACTTCCAGCCCATACTGGGGAAGCCTCTGATGGCTTAGAGGTCAGCCAGAGGTGGGGTTTGCAGTGGGGGATTTGAGGGAATTGCTCTGGAACACCAGAATTATTCATACTTTTAAATAACTTCTTGATCTCTGGTTGGAAGGAGCTTGTGAGTTGTAAACTAACATTATGAAACGAGAACTTGGAAAGGACTTAAACCAAATATATTGCTTTTCTCCAGCAATATATTTGGTTTAAGGTTAGTTTGATAAGAGGCCTGAACTGCTGGATGTGCCTCCATGAGCACTACTGTGGGTGCTGATTGCATTCAGAGATGTACTTGCACTTCTGCAGATCTCCAGGTATTACCTGAACCCTTCCAGCCTGCAAATAGATACTGGTAGCCACAGAGAAATGGGCATTTCTGGCAGTGCTGAGGTAACAGTTGGGCTTGATGATATTAAATGTCATTTCCAGCCTAACTGGGTCTACGAAACATCTTAACAGCAGCCTCCCCATATCTCAGCATTTCTGGTTCCAGAAACTAGAGAAGGAAGGGAAGGGGGAAACTAGAGGTATGTTATTTATACAACTTTCAGGAAAGGGTTTGTTGGAGTCACCAAACATAGTCAAAGATGGAGCAACATATCCATGATGGGGATGTTGGGATGGAATGATGGGAAATATTGTAACTTTTATCTTCTCTCCTGTGTAGCTAAATTTTTTAAAGTAACTTGGCAAATTTTCTGGGGATAATCTGTCACTTAGAATGTGCCCAGCCTTGCTTCTGTTCTGCAGTACATCAAGAAGGGAAGGAGGTGGCCAGGTTAATCTCCATGTAACTCAACTGGGCTGACGGAAGTTAATACAGAGAATGAACTTGTCTTGCAGTTTGCTATATCTGAGATGTATAGAGTATGTTGGGATGCATCCCCATAGCATAAGCAGCAGGTCGAGGGAGGGGATTCTCCATCTCTGCTGCATTCTGGGGAGAACCCCCCCCGCAGTAATGCTCCAGCTCTGGGGCAGCAACACAAGAGAGAGGTGGAGGTGTTGAAGCAAGGCCAGAGGAACCCACGGAGATGCTGCAAGGGCTGAAGAAGCTCTGCTCTGGAGCCAGGCTGAGAGGGCTGGGTTGGTTCAGCCTGGAGAAAAGAAGGCTTCTTAAGGGGAGACCTTAGAGCAGTTCTCAGTGCCTAAAGGGGCTATGAGAAACCTGGAGACGGGCTTTGGACAAGGGCCTGTAGGGACAGGAAAAGGGGAATGGCTTTAAACTGCCAGAGGGAAGACTGAGATGAACTCTTAGGCAGAAGTTCTTCCCTGTGAAGGTGCTGAGGTGCTGGCACAGGTTGCTCCGAGGAGCTGTGGCTGCCCCATCGCTGGCAGTGTTCAAGGCCAGGCTGGATTGAACTTGAAGCAACCTGGTTTATTGGAAGGTGTCCCTGCCCATGGCAGGGGCTAGAACTGGATGAGTTTAAGGTCCCTTCCAACCCAAACTTGTCTGGGATTCTATGATTCTACAAGTTATGAGACCTGATAGGATGTGATCCAGCTCAAGGCTTTACCACAGCGTATGTAAAAATTACATGTAGACATCTCAGGAATGAGGGTCAGACCTGAGACAGAAAGTCTTGTTACGGAAACCTAGAAGAACTGGATTTGCAGCCTCCTGCTGCCACAAAAATTGACTGGTATTCCTGTAAGGGCTTTGCTTCTCCTGGGAGGAGGCATCACCCCAACCACCCAGCAGCAGTGGCAGCAGCCAGTCTGACAAAAGCTAAATAGACAGGAACCAATGCCACACTGACATCTGACCACTTGCTCTCATGCCCACAGAGCATGCTGTTTCCAGTCATCTGTTTGCTGTAGTGCCTGCAGCTTGAAACCATTATGTCTTTGCTCACTGCTTCCCTGCTTTGAATCTCTCCAGCAGCATGTAGGTGCAGGAGCCATGTTTCATGATAAGCTGCTGCAATCAATAAAGGACAGACATCAACACCCTGGGCTCTTTGATGGAGACTTTTGCTCATTCTTGCAGTCATTTTTTTGTATTTATCGTAAAAGTAGTTCCAACCAAAAGGCTTGTTTGAGTGGGAGAAGATGAAGGAGATGCTCAGACTGCTGGAGGGAGCATAAGCTGAGAATACATCTTCTTCCTAGGACAGATAGCCCAACTCAGGCTAAAAGATATGGGTGCATCTGCTTTAAAAGCCTGCCAAGGAAATGCTCAGACACCTCAAGTCAAAAACATTAGATAAGTCTTGCCATTTTAAATAGGTATGGGGAGGTAGAGGGGGTCCCAGGGTACTTTGCAGGGAAAAAAACATGCAGCCTGCATGGTTGGTTGAAGTCCAAAACCACATTGCTTCTTTACACAAGTCATGAGTCTGTGGACTTGTTCCATGGCCCCACACTTTTTCTGTACCACTTCACATACATTTAGGAAACCAGTGCATAATCCCTACAGCTGTATATTTGCACTGTAAATTTACCAGCTGGTTCTTACCTCCTCTTTCCACACACACACACAGACAGACACACAGACACACACACAGTATATGCCAAGGCTGCAAAACCAATTCACAAACTGTGCCTAAAATTATCACAGAAAATGTTATACTCTATCTTCAAGTTTCTGCCTTATGTCAGAAAACTGCCCCTTTGATCAGGTACAACACAGGGGCAGAAACTGTTTAGCTTTTCATCTAGAAATGAGCTGTGAGAGGGTTCTGGGGGAGGAAACACAGCCCATATTCCAGGAAGCTGCTATCATAAAGAAGCTCAAAACCAGCAGTTATCTCACTAACCTCCAATCCATAATATCCCACTTTCCCCGTCATCTCCATGTTATTATCTCTTTATCACAATTTTAAACTAAAGCAAAGAAAACAGAACAATATCAATAACCCTCTTTATAGGTAGGACAAAATATTCAGCTCGTCAAAGGGAAAACTGGTCTTTCTTTCTTCCTTTCTCTCCTTCTAATTTTAAAATTCACTTAAGTTTCAGTGATTGAACAAAAGCAGACAAAAGTATTGCAGTTATCTGACACACAGAAGTGTAACACAAAGTCTGCTCATTATGGATAATATTTATGGCAGATCATAACATTAAATTACAACTCAGCCACCTCAGCCAGAAATTTGTAACACCACACATGTGCTTCTAATTATGGGCTTTTGAAGTTTCCTGGATATTTATTTTCAAGGGATTTAGTGCAGAGAATGATTAAAGTTTGCTCTTGTTAGGAGTTCTGCAGTCAAAAAAAAAAAAAAAAAAAAAGAGAGATTGCAAATGGACCTCAAACTAATATTTACATTCATTTCTATGTGAGTGTGTACGTGTACATCTGTTTATAAAAATCTATAAAAAAATTAAAGTGTGCATGTTAACACAGATAAAATAACATATAAAAGGAGGGAGACAAAGGGCCCTTTGTTTCAAATGTGGTCCAAGTCCAAAGTTTGTGACCATAATTTTGTTTATAGGAAATCCTTTATAATGCTAGTTTAGTGTTTCCATATGGAATTCTCATAGGACTCTTTTTTTTCCCTCCCCCTCCCTTTTTTATTTGGATAAGGCAAGAGAAAAGTGAGTGTACATTCCAAAGACGCATAGTCATTCCGGATCAAATTCAATGGATTCTGGCAAGAGTTGAAAAACACAGATGCAGTGTTTCAGGTCTCCTGCTGCGCAGCCTCCAGCCATGAGTGTCTGGTTGAGGCACTTTGTAAAATCATGAAAACCCTATTAAATTAATGAAATATGATATACTGCATTTTCGAACTAACTTTCCATTGAACTGTCCATGAAGATAGAATTTGGCTAGCTTGCTTATGCAGTGAGTGCGCACACACACACACACACAAGCACCCACATGTGCACACCAATAGATGCAACCAGAAGCTGCTGCAGTCATTCAGAAGGCTCTTTTCCTTCCTCTTCTGCAGCTGAATCTTCCTCTCCCAGGCAGCAGAGCCTGAACTGAAACTCTCACCAAACCTGTTGTATCTTTTTCAGCACATAGTTCATACGGCAGCCTCTGTACAATTAGAGAGGTCCTGATGTTTAGGTGAAGGGAAAGAGCCTCCAACACAGCTGCCCCTCTTCCAGCGTAAGACAAAATCCCTTGCTAGAAAATTACCCAACTGAAAGCAGTCTGACATTCTTACTTCATTTCCTATTGGATTTCACCTAATAAAAACATCATATGTTCAGGCTTGAGTTTCTTTTCTCCTCTTTCAAATGAAAAAATGAGAGCAGTCCCCTGAGGAGAATGATCTTGATGTTAAAATTTTCCTCAAGACACAGGCAATTGCACCCCTTGCATACCTGTCAGAGTGCGAAAAGTATGTATTTTGGTAAAGCCAGTGTGCCCTTGCTTATTTATGTCTAGGCATCCACTTGGTTGAAAGTTGTAATAAGTTTAATAAAGGGCAGGTACCTGAGCACACTATACAACTGCTTGAGCTTTTCTCTACCTCCACGTAAGGCGGACAGAGCTCTCCTGTAAAATATATTGCACTTCCAATTGTGTTTTTTATTCAAGGATCTGTAGGTACTTTAGAAACACTAAAATCTATAAATGCTGCAGCCAGAAGGGACATTTCATCATTCAGCCCAAGTAATGCAGACACTAAATTTCATCCTGTAGCTGCTGCACTGAGCAGAGTAGTAATGTTGACTTCTAGTTTTGAGATAAAGACTTCAAGAAAGGGGGAATCCACTTCTTTTCCTGGTCGTTTACCCCAACAGCTGATCAAGCCTTCTGTTAAAAACAGTGCCAGCAATGAATAACACATGCAGTTGAAGTTAATGTTGATAACAGGAGGATTTAAGTTGTATATCTGTGATTAAGACTGTCCAGGGGAGTCTTAACTTCAAAATTTTTGAGCAAAAATTATGCTAATGTGCTTCTTTTTTTCTCCTTTATCATATCTACCAAGTTCTGCTCCATCAAGTCCACAGACAAAGTATAAGATTTTGTGTAGAAATGCATAGTGGTGATATTTAAATATCTCTTCATCCTTTTTGGTACAATCTTTCCCATCTCTGTTCTGTATATTTTTTGTCAGTGAAGGCTTAATGCTTATTAAGTAGGTTCACATCTTTTGATGATAGGTACTATTGCAAACATCAAAGCAATTTGGAACCAGAAGTTTCTTTGAAAGAAAAATATCCAGAAATATGTCTATTTACTTAAAAAACCCAAATCCCTTTAGTCTGGAAGTAAAGGCTTAAATTTCAGGACCACAGTGCCTGTTCGATACATTTGCTGGGCTTAGATATGCCAAAACAGAGACAATAAGCTGTCTGCTATTTCCCATTCAAAACATGAAGGGCAAAGGAATGCCACAAGTCCCTGAAGTACTCACTTTTTTTGTAAAAGTAGAGTTTTGAACTTGAGATTCTTGCAACATTGTTGTTTGCATAAGGCTTAGATGTGAATTCTCTCAGGTTGTGATCAAATGAATTACCTTCTGGAGCTGCTTGTGTATCTCCATTGACTAAAAGGAAGTCTAGAGTCTCTCATTCAGACCTCCATGTCTCTTTAGACATTCTTTTTGGATAAGAATCTCATTATTTCTTCAGCAGATTGAAATTAAGGCAATTGCTGAAGTGCAACTGCAGCTGTAGACTACAGTCTAATAACATAAGCAAAAATGGAGAAAGCAGATTTAAGATATTTTTTTGTAGAATACAAGGTACATGGTACTGTGTTACTATAACATCTGCCACCAGGGTCCAGGAGTCAGCAAAGTTACTTTACAGGTCTTTAAATGTTATTGATATTATGATTCATAGAACAATACCCTGTGGTCTCCCAGTTTCCTTTAAAACACTGAATCATACATCTACAGATGCTAAAGGAACATTAATTATGTTAACAGACATCTTGAGAGGATTAATGTGCAAAAAATAGATAACTAAGTGCATGTCATTTAGGCTTAAAGTGCAAGTCCTGCTGTGTCATGTAAAAATGTTATGCAGAAAAGTACCTGTATTCTCCATAGTGCAACAAAATAATGGGGAGCTTATTAAGCTTTACTAATTTGTTATACAAAGTGGCATCTACAGGAAGCTTGTGTTGACCTCTGTCTGCATTTTGGCAAGGAGTGATTATCAAAAGGAACAAACAAGAATAGTCTGGGAATATTTTACTGGATATACAATGAGCAAGCTGAGGGAAAATAAAATGTGGGATGCCCTTGCCTTTGTCCTAGTCTTCCCTCTCTTACCCTGGTTTACAGGTTACAGCCATCAACACAGGTTGTACAACCCTTTTGACATGGACACACCCGTGGGCACATTCTTTGCAGGGCTACCTTTGGTGACAGTGACCAACATGCTTGTATTTAGGTCTGTGTCCTTCCAAAGCCTCCTGAGGTAAGACGGAACATGAACTAGAGGTAACATCAGGCTCCTTAGAGCACTCGTTACCACCTCTAACCAAGATGTCACATCCTGCATGCAGAGCAAGCATGCCCAAATTCCCCAACCATATGGGCTGTCTCAGACCAGAGTTTCATAAGCACCGGTTTACAGATTGCCTCCAGAGATGCCATCAAGATGAAAACACTATCTATACACCTTGACAAGGTATCTAACATCATTGCTTTGTACTTACGAACAAAACAGACAGAAAGCCCAGATAAAAGTATGGCATTACATACTTCAGTGTCTCACCTCTATAGCTGTTTCTTCATAGTTTGGACTTGAACCAGGGTCTTTTTATGAACCAGGATCCCATTTACCTCTGAAAAGATAATAATTTGTTACTTTTTCCCTATATCTACACTTAGCATTTTCAAAATAAAATTATCAAACTACTTATCTTGGTTGAACACTTCATTCATTTCATATGAACCATCGGCCTGACAACAGACTGTCCTTCTTTTTGGTCCCTTACTTAGCTCTATATGGCCACACTAGTAACTAACTTTAACATACTTCGACTCAAACTCCTTGGAGAAGGACTGCCATTTGTTTCTGCATTCCTTCAGTGTATTCCAATGTATCCCACTCCATGATCTACCATGATGCAAATAACACGGCCTGGTGAAATATGTAGCATTAAGATTGGCACCAACAGCAAAAGGATCCATAAATTCTCATTTCTTTTAACCACAGCTATTCCTTATTTCAAATTCCGTTTAAGGGGATTTTGGATCACAATCTCTATTCTCCTTCTACAACAACAATAGGACTGTTAAAAAGGAACACTGTGCTCATTGCTTAAACATAATTAAATGTTTTGTCCACTACACAAGGAGCTAGATCCTAAAGCCTTCCCTGTTTCCTCAGGCAAAACTCCAGCAAGACAATTCAAAAATTTAAAATTACACTCAGTTCTTTACAGGCATCCTGCTTAACACGCACTGGCGTGGGAGGGACAGTGTCACTATGGAGTAACAGGAATGGGCATAGTTCAACAGTTATTTTCTAAAAATCATGTTTAGAAAATCTAGGAAATGTTAGTTTGTTGAAATACAGTTCCCTGCCCACTTGCAAATCCCAGTGACATAAAGGGTGTGTGAAGGAGGAAATAATTTTAAATTATTTTGAACTTCTCTGTTGCTTGCAGTGTTCTATTTTTAGATACAGGATTTGTGTTAGATGTTCTACAACAAGCTTGATTATATTCTGTAGTGTTATTCACATTGGTCTTATCATTCGTATCATGTTCCTTATAGAATCCTTAATCCTAAATCCCACTGGGCTACATGCTGTGCATACTTGTCACGTTATGATACTAGGTAGTCTACTCTCTTCCCAAGAAAGATGAAACCCTTGTGTCCAACCTGCTTACCCTCTCCTGGGCAGCTTGCTACGTCAGAGGGTGTTCACCTAACCTATTCAGGGACCCCACAAGCAACACCAGGCTGATAGAGGTTAGGGAGACCAGTCTACCCACTTCCAAAGGAAGATGAAACCCTTGTATCCAACCTGCTTACCCTCCCCTGGGCAGCTCGCTAAGTAGGAGGGTGTTCACTTAACCTATTCAGGAACCCCATGAACAGCACATTAGGCCAGATCCCTTCTATCAACTATGAAGTTTCTGGAAACTTGTATATATAAGAAATTTATTACATGTACTTGTGACAGGATACAGATTTAAGATAGCCAGTGATAGGGACTGACTGTGAAAACAGATTTGGTTTGCAATAATATACAATCAGAACCGATTGGTGATATGCTGAATAGTTAGCAAGATGTTAGTGAGTAAATGTACATAACACAGAGCTCTTACACAATAAGCGTCCCTATGGCGGTGAGAAGAGAGGTCCGGCCTGTCGACTGATTCCAGACGTTTTGAGGGAGGGCTTCTTCCCAACATCCCCGTTCTCTTTCACCAATTTATACTGTTTATTTATGTTTAGGTGGAGCTTGAGCTGCTTTAGTCATATATAAGCTCAGTGGGGGGTGGTCACAGCCCGGAAGTGGCTATCTTTTGTGACATTTTAATGAGCAAAGTTCAGCTTCAGAACACAATTTCACCATCACCGCTGAGGCAGCAGTTGCAATTCATCTTTCTTGATGATAATAATGTGGTTATCTTCTTTATTCTTGATAACGGATGAGCCGTGGTACCTCCATACCACTCTACTCCCCATTTCAGGAATATTATGCCACATTCTTATAGACCTTGTCTGCTCCAAGCACACTCTGTTCCTGGGAGCAGCAACTGTGTCTCATCTCAAATCTGCTCTAATATTACGGCCTCTGAGCTGAGCTTTGCAAAATCATATTTCTCTATTTTCACCAAACTCGGTTATTTTCCTACAATACTTAGGAAAATAACCTAAGTATTTTCCTAAGAGAAAGATGGCTCTGCTCCAAAATAGTTTCGGATTGAAACACAAAACAAAAGACAAGATTGATAAAGACAATGGCACAAACACAACACAAAGTAATACTGGTCAGCTGAATAGGAAAGAGCTCAACATACCAGAAGCGTGATCGTTACCAGATTCTATGTTTTCACTGGCCTAATTTCATTCCTTTCACTTATGTCTTCCAAGGAAATTAGTCTCATTACCACCCCATTTTTCCAGTGAGCCTGGAGAAGACTGTCAGACAAAATGAGAGAAAATAGGAAGGAAGATTTTAACATCAAATGTGACAAAGGTCTAGAACAGCCTTTCCATGGAAACACCCAGGGAGAAACCTGGCGGGTTCTCACATGGACAAAAATGGGTTTGTGTGGGGGGTTATAAAATGGGTTGCCTGGTGGCAACCAGGGTGTGGTCTTGATAACCCAGGACAGAGGTATATACGTGTGTGTGTG
>WYDI02005116.1:0-23926 GCA_009867235.2 Psittacus erithacus | reverse complement strand
GGCTGAAAGTCAAAACCACAGCACTGCACCAGCTACTAAGAGGGAGAAAAATGACTGCTACTGCTGAACCCAGGACATCCTTATAATTTGCTGACAGACTAAGATAATGGCAATTGTTACATCTGTGTGATTTCTGTACCTTCCAGACCATGCTGGTACTTAGGTAGAACTCTGGTAAGCCAGGGAACTTGGAACCACTTTTCAAGGCTTAGGAAAATTGATGTAGTCTTTAAATAAAAGCACCAACCCACCTTTGGGGTTATTACCCAAACTAGACCACTAAAGATTTTTAGTAATTTACTACTAAAAAAATGCATATTTAACCATGAAACCAAACAGAAGTAGGAGAGAAAGTTTAAGCTGGATAACAAAGACAACAAGGAATGAGTATGCACGTGTGCATGTACATGTGCGACTGTTTAAAAGAGATTTTTGTATCTTTTCACTGGCTTTTTCTAGAAATCAGTCATTCTGCAAGTTATAATGTAACTTTAAAGAAGTAATTTCAAAGACACTGAGACATTGAATTAAATAGTTTACCTTTTTTTAGCAGTCCAGCTAAGATAGTGACCGTTTTAAAATTAAAACCAATGTCACCAAAAAGAAGGTACATGAATACATACGGCATCCACTGAACAATTTTAATTTCTCTAAAATGAAAAGCTCTGACTTCTTTAAGGTTCATTGTGCTGCACAGACAGAAAAAAAAGACCAAAGAAACCCAACACAAAACCCAAAGCCCAGCATGACTAGTTTTCTGCCTTAATTGTGTCAAGCTAGTAATAGCTGAACTGCTGCAGAGCTATTTACTGCAATTCCTTTACAGCCATGCTTAGAGTGCAGTATGCATGTCATTAAGGCAATTTTATACTGCTCCGGGCTGCTTACCATGCTGGTGATATCAGAGCAGAAAGGAAGCACTTCCTGCACTGCCCACAGGCTAAGCTTATAATACCCTGTTGATGCAAGACAAATGCTGAACCATTACTGGAAGGCAGCTACACGTTGAAGGTGGATACAGATGGCAGTAGAAGAGTTAGTGTTCTGACTTCAACTTCAATGCCAGGAGAGCACATTAACTTCAGTTTTCTTTGACTGGTACAGAGTAGGAAAAGATTAAAATGGTCCCTTTAAAATGTACTTATCCAGAAAATAAGTTTTGTCAAGTCCTGATCTCAGTTCCTGGTGATTTTGTCATGTTGTAAGCTCTGGTTTTCTAAGCAGCTGGTATAAGAAAATGTGTACAGCCATTATCCTCTTTAACAAAATTAATGCTGCCCAAATCTGAACAGTTCTCAGTTGTACAGGTCTGGCTACATTTTTAAGCAAAACACAAGGCAGAGCAGCTTCCACCCTAGCATAAAGTATGGCTGAACTTGCCTAGGCAAAGTTTTCTGCTAACGCCATCAAATCTGAACCAGCTTATTTCAAGCCACTTGTGGTATTTCTACACATTATACACTGTAGACATATGGAATTCTTGGAGCTAGAATTATAAGCGAGATTCAGCACTGCTCTTGTACAGTTACTTAACCAGTGCAGAATAAATAATGCAGCCAACTTGACTCGTTGCTATTTTCTGTCAGACTTCCACAGTGAAAAAACTTGCACTGAAATGGTAAGTTACATTGTGGTTTCTTTCAGTTGTTTGGAAACCACAAACCACCATACATTTGTCTTTCAACACACAGGAAATTGCTGTTTCCTGAATAGTTAGCCTAAATTCAGAGTTGCAGGTTTATTTCCATTTCAATACAATATTGGAATGCATATTTGAGGAATTTTGTATATTTATAAAAATTCATCTAGAAGTCTGAAAGGAAACAATAGTTAACCATTTCTTTGAACAGGAAGAACATGAAATGTGCTTCTCTCTTTTCTCATGCCCTTATCAGTACTTTTTCAAGCTTTCTGCTGACTTTCATATTCTATTTTATATACAGTCTGCTATAAAGTATCTTAACATTACCTACAATTCACACAACACTGTCTACAGCAGACCTTCCACTGCGTGCAACTGTACCATGGGGAAAGAAATATTTTCTTCTTTCTTTTTGCCTCTTACTATATCCATTTACTTTGATTAGGTTTGCTATAATCTTTGCATGAGATTGACCTCATAGCAGCTATTAGCTTCTTTCCAATTTATTTTATACATTTTTTAGCACAGAGACTGAAGAAAAACATATCTACTGTACTATTTCACTGAAAACCAAAACTAATCACTTCACACACAACACAGGATATTTACTATCCTGCAGAAAGATTCTTATGTCTGAATCAGTAGAAGTCTCAGTAAGCCCTTCAAAATTTAACCAGATTTTCAAAAATGCTGAAGATTGCAGTTTTTATCTGAACAACAGCAGCAACTCCTTACATTTTTCAGAGTTCAGAAACCACAAGTGACACATTATTTGTCATCATTTATTTGAAATAAATCACTGCCAGATGTATGGAATACTTTTGAAAAGCCCACTTAGCTGTGGGCAGAGTCACTTTGAATGTCCTCATCAAATGATGGTTTAAACAGTGTGCTGTGCCATGGCTGTCTGTACTGATGTAAACTTCAGGTACAAATCACAACCAGTTAGAAACTTGATTTCCTCCCAAGTGTAGGATGTTGGTTATCATGCCTAGTTCTTAGTACTTCTACAACTTCATTTCCACAGAAACATACTGAACAGGCACAGAAATCCATAGCCTGGACTGGCTAGGAACAAAAGTAACATTTGAATGGACAATAAGTATATGGGATAAGTATAAAATAAGTATACAGCCCCGAGCAGTGGGACATAACTGTCTACACAATTAAAGTGTTACTATAGTCATTTGTACGCTTTCAGCCCAGACCAACAGCAATTTCTCAGATATCATACGGAAGTTAATGCAGCACAGAAATCATTCTACTTCTTTGGAAGTGCCTAGTAGGAAGTGCTTACTAGGCACTTCCAAAAATGCCTAGTAGGCAAATTTGAAAGTGCCTAAAGTATTTAAATCTGAGTGCAGGCTGCATCATAACATTTACCCCCAGAATTAGAGGCTATTCAGGCTATCATCACCACTAACAAGGGACTTTGGGTTGGATTTTTGAAGGACACAAGGAATTGTTTCACTTTTCTTTGGTCAGGACCAGATGAACTCTGGTCCTTTCTGCCTTTTCCTGTAAGAGTGAAAAATAAATGACTGCTTTTCAGTGGGGATTTTTGCCACTTTTTTCTGATTACTGTCATCCTATTGGCAGATTCAAGTCACTCAGCTTTTCTGATTTCATATTCACAGAGTCAACAAATTCCCCTGCTCCTAACCAGTATCCTTTGAACATTAATATTATAATGAGGTTCAATCACTCATTTAAAACACTGAAGCATGTAACTGAAAACATTGCAGTTTGAAAGTCTTTTAAAAAGCTTATGTCTCACATCATTCTACTTAGGCCCAGCTGGTTATAGCCATGTACATTTGACAAGGTAAGGGCTGAGAATCATTTCTACTATCTACAGAACTTCATATGCTGAGGAGCCGCATGAAATTCTCTGCTGCTTAAAGCAGTTGTGTGACTGGCTTAATTTCTTACATAAAGTAGATAGGTGGGTTAGAACAAATTTAATCTGTTACCACACTGTTTCCTGAACACAGCCACGCTAGAATCAGTACTTTATTTGCTCTGAAATATTATGCAGTAGGGAGTTAGACCAACTTGAGAAAACTGAATAGTCATGTACCATGGATTGCATCTGAAAACCCAAGATGTTTCATATAACATCACAAGTGCTGTGCTCATTTCCTCTGCTTCTAAAGTCTTCCTCAGAGGAGTGGATACTAATGAATGATGAATATCTACAAGCTTTTCTACCTCAAAACAGGACTTCCATCAACTGTTTTGGAAACAAGTAGAAATAGCATTAATGTGATCCATTCTTGACTTTAAAATGGGATGAGACATCTGGATACAGTTTCCTAATATCATTAACATTCCTTGCCATTTTGACCAGATCATAAAGACCTAATATAAGGCCAAGCTATTTTTTTATGCACTTTTGAAAGTGCAGCTCCAAACCATATTTTTACTGGCAATGAAAGGAACCAAGTCATAATCTACTGCTGGGCTGAGAAGCTAGATTATTTTCTGTCACTAGATTTGTCCTTCCAGATGAAGATAAATTAGAAGTATGGGAAAGCTTGTATTGCAGTTCCCCCATACATACCATTCACTGCTTAGATAAGGAGCTCTTTCCTTTTCAGTGTTACCATTATGGCACTCCCTAAAGGGTCCATCATGCTAAACGATCTGCTCTGCTGGGCCTCATACACATATGAGGCTCCTGAAGGGGGCAGAAATAAATCACTACTTACCATCTATACAAGTTTGGCACAGGAGAGGTTGGAGAAGGAACAGAGGCACACTGGTCTGACTGACTCATCCAGGACTGGCCAACATGTCAGAGGCACAGCCAGGAGCAGAATCCAGATTTCCCACATTCCTAAACTTGTTAAGGTATTTCTAATTTTTGCTGCGTATGGATTGTAGAGCTTCATTACCTTGCTGTAATGAAAAGCAACAATCATAAAACAACCAGCAGAACAGCACATGCTGCTGAGTAGCCAGTAAAATCTTTGAGGAAGAGAAAACTCTCTGCTGCTGCAAGAGCACCAGCATCAGATATGGCTGTGTGGAAGGTGGAATTTCTGTAGATTTAACAAGGATCAATTTGCCAGTTCATCTGCCTTGAATGTTTGTTTTCAGCTTATGTTAATGACCAGGGGCTGCCTAATAGCAACTACAAATTCTAGTATAGACACTTTTGAATGAATTGAATTGGAAACAGTTCTGTAGTGTCTATGCTACTGCTTTGTATTTTGCTGTGCTCTTTTAATCTGTATCTTCTCATTTTCTCTTGTTCTATGGCCAAATCATACATTTTTTGAGAAAGAGCTTGTATTTCTGTTCTGTTTGTACAATATTTAGCACAAAAAGGACTTGAGAATAACAATTATTATGGTAAAAATAACAGCATTTTTCCCTTATAGCCAA
This sequence comes from Psittacus erithacus, assembly GCA_009867235.2. Classification (NCBI taxonomy): domain Eukaryota; kingdom Metazoa; phylum Chordata; class Aves; order Psittaciformes; family Psittacidae; genus Psittacus; species Psittacus erithacus. The sequence continues at coordinate 18,894 of WYDI02005116.1, read as the reverse complement.
AAAATTGCCTGGTGTCACTCACAAACCCATCTTTTTGTTGTTCTTTTTTTCTTTCCTTCATATCATTTTCCTTACATAGTCACCCATTTTAGCTACTTATAAGAAAGATCAGGTTCTGTCTCACTTAATTTTGTGGGGTATTATATCAGTCTGAGAGGAGGACAATCTATGAGGTGAAGACACGTTTCCAGAGTGTTCCTTAATCCCTGGTGCATATTCAGGATGTGTCAAAAGACATTTGATGGAGTTATCACTACAGCAGAAATATTTTGAATGTTTCTCCAATAGAAAGTTTTGTTGATTCTCCCTTCTCCTGACCAAAAAAGGGAGGAAAAAATACAGGAGTTTGTGAAGTGCCTGCTGTCCCAAACAGTGCAGAGATATATATATATATTAACCAAAGTCTCTTTTAAGTAAAAATAATATATTTAATTTGAAAAAAAATCCTTCTATGGAATTGATAAGAAACATATTTATTAGCCCACACTGTCATGACATCCCCTCAGTGCTGGACCTTTTGAGTGGCAGACCCTCACTTCTATACGCCAGTGTTAGTTGCAAAGCAAAGTGCTCTACTTTCAGGTTAATAAATTTTAGTTAGAAAACCAACCAAACAAAAACTCCCAAAATAAACAAAACCCCAACCAAATAAACAAACAAAAAAAACCCCTCCAAACCCAAACCAAAAAAAACCCAAACACTTTTACTGTGGCAGCCTGCTGACATTATCCATCCAGCAACATTAGGTTGCTACATACACCTACCACATGCAATAATAGCTGTTATCATGCAAGCCAATGACAGTTGTTGCAATGACAACAGACCTCTTTGCTAAGGGAACATTGCGTCAAAACTTCTTTACATTGGCACACATTCTTATGTTTGAAAATCTCTCTTAAGAGTCACACACTGGTGAACGACTACCAAAAGCAGTTTCTGTCAGGGTGCTGTGACAGTTGGCTGCTCTGCATGAGCAGAAACATGAGCTGCAGGGGATCCATACAGGATTGTGGCAGTGCAGGGTCTTCACCAGCTGCAGTTTGTCCTATTACCCCCAGCCAGGAAGCAGAGCAGATGTGAGGGGTGCCCAAGGGCAGCCTCTAACCCTGAGCATTAGGTAAGCTCACAGCAAATAGGCTGTAAATTCAAGATCACAGATCTGGCCAAGCATCCAGATCAGCAGGACAGATTGCCAGGCATAGGCATAGCTGCAGCAAAGCTCAAGCTATTAAAGGTGTGAACCTCAGCTTGAAAGCAGGTCCCAGAAGTAGTGCAAGGATCCCACACTAAGGCTTCCCAGCAGAGATATTCAGGGGAAGCCTCTGCCGAGGCTTATCTTTCTTTTAAGGCTACCAGCTACATCAACTCTGGGCTAGTCTTGAGCCTAGGCACCCGAAGCCCCAGGGCTCTGACAGCTTTCTCCAGCAGGTTTTAAACATTTATATGCCATGTCAGCTCTGCCCAGTCATATTTTGTTCCTTTGTGCACTGTTAGGTCTGTTTACATTTTTATTACCCCTCTTTAACATTTGAAGATGTGGTACATAGTGCTTGAATTGAACTACAGCAAGTTCCCCAGACTGAAAATGTGATCTCCTGATATTTTCCTGATTGAGTACATTTCACTGAAGAGCCTTGGGAGACATGCTCAGCAGGTCTTATTGCTCATTAATTTGTACTTCCCCTACTGAACCTACTTTTACCCTGAATAATTAATCAGATTCAAAGGCTATAATAAAAACAAGACTAGAACATAAAATAAGACAGGGACCCCCTTCTGTCCCTTCGATAAATGGGCACAACTGACACCCAGGCAACTACACTCGCTTATGCTGCAGGACAAGGTGTCACCACCACAAGTCACCATCCTCTGCAAGCCCCCAAACCACAACTGGGAACCATTTCCCCAGAGCAAAGCTGCACTAGTGACTCTTACCAGTATAGAAGAGGTGTGTGCCATGGTTCAGGATCAGCCCCATGTCTGCTTGGTTTGCTAGTAAGGGTGCAGTAAAGCATGTCAAGAATGAGCAGACTGAGCTGTAAACAGGTTTCCTTTCTCTCATGGGTTGCAGGAGTCATCTAGGTTTAACAAAAAAGTTCGAGAATGGGGAAAAATTAAAATTAAAGAAATATGAGTTAGGCTTGCAGCCAGCTTTATGGAAAGATTTTTGTGCATGAAATGTCAAGTGACATCCAAGACCTGACATTTTGGGATGCTTTTGCTATGACAATTCCTTTATCTTGACTGCTGCCATGCCTGATTTTTGAAAGACTTCTAACATTGATTTCTAAAGCTTTGTGCATAAGAAATAGAACTAATCCGTTTAATCTCTTCAGGACAGAGACTATCTCTTCCTTTGTACATGCATAGTAATTAGACCCAGCATAATTTAGAGCCTTTAAATGTTGCAAGGGATACTGGAGCATTCAAAGCTATATGTATGACATTTTTTCTTTGGGTTAATCTGAAAATATTACCCTTATTCTTTTCATATCGCCCAAATGCATATGATCTTCCAAAGTGGCATGGTCCCCTTCTACTTATTGCAAAGACTTGTAGATGTGTTTACACCTCTGAACATGTAAGCCTCACAATGGGGATCCTGACCCAAGCTTATCTGCAAAGGTGTAATCAAGCCACCATAGTACAGCTGACATCAAAGTAGCTCCTTAAGTGAAACTCTGGCAGTTATCAATTACACTGTTGAATGAAAGCATTTGTCAGAGCCAATATACAGCCAGGCATCTGTGAACAATGAAACTAGCTAATTACCTACTAAGTCTTTCCATTTACTTGATTGAGTTTGGCAAGTAGATAAAGCATGTGAAACCATTCTGCAGGGACTTCATGCTTGCACTTAGAGACATTAGTTCTTCCTGACAGGAAATTGCTTTTCTCCCTTAATGTTTCCACAAAGACCTAGTAAGACACAGGAAACCATTCTGTGCATTTGGTATCTGACATTCATGAAACTTCAGCAGTCCCTGTAAGCAGCTAGGACTAGATATAAGCATTGACATGCACAGTAAAGCCTTCAACTCAAAGCAGCCGTAGCAGCACCCCTTGGCACTCCTGATATGTAACACTCACTAGATAAAGGATTTTCCAGAACAGAAGCTGACAGACACATTTTGGGTAGATGGAAAAGGACACCTGTGAAAGAAGAAGAGCTGTTTGCAATACACTGTTGCTTTTGACCTTAGGAATCAAATTCATGTTCAGGAATGAAAGGTTTCTGCCTGAATTCAAGACATCAAGTAATCAGTCAATGCTCTACAAGTAATTAGAACTGTGAAATTCAAATTGATGTTCTTCAGCTTATTTATGCTAAATATGCTAAGAGAAGCCTTTTTACAGAGGAAAAAGGCATCCTGCCTCCTGAAGCTCCTTAACTGCTTGTTTTTCTGTTACACTGCATCAGGAAAAGAAATCCCATAGCCTTCTGCCTGAGATAAGCACATAACAAGCTCCCTAAATCTAACAGATGTCTCTACCTTTTAAGCTGATCTGGGGAACACATTTTTTAATCCAAAAAAATTTGGCTAAGGAGGAGCACCACTACGCGAAGAAGTACTATGTTGAGGGCAACCCAGAAACCATGAATGGCCTTCGATTATGCAGATGACAAACTGTCTTTTCCTGTTCTGACTGCTCCAGTCTGACATAAGCCTCCCTCCTTAGCACTAGCAGCAAGCAGAGATGGACACAGCAGTAACAGCTACTGGGAAAGCAGGACATCTCATGTCTGGTAATTAAATTGTAGTCATTTGCTTTTGCTATTAACCCTGGCAAAATAATCTTAACACAATTCCTAGAGTAGGATAAACAGCTTCAAGTCCAGCATTCCCTAGGAAAGTGTGGGAGTTTACAGCTGCCCAGTGAATAATCTGCCACTAACAGAAAGAGCATTAGAGACCTCAAGCCTTCGAGTGGTTCAACTCTCTACTGCTGGTGGTACCTAGCAGAGAGTAAGCTTGTACACAAAACAGCAAAGAAACTTTTACTTTTAGGAAACACAATCCCTCTGAAACACCATTTGGGGAATTCTTTATGCATTGTGAAAGGAGGCTACAAGCCCAGATAAGATTTATGTTTATATAAATTACTTCTAACAAGAGAAAGTATCTAAACAATGTAGGAAAGCACATACTCTCTCCAGAAGTAAAATCCATAATGTCCTGCCACAAAAAGCTCTGCTGTATTTCAAATAAATTCTGGTTTATGTAAGGTACCAACATGCCTTTAGAAAAATGGAAAACAAATTTCACTACACTTCAGGTTGGTGGAGCCTTGGATAAGACATTATGTATTCAGGATTTATGCTTTTATTAACATGCTTTCTAAAAGTCTATTGAAATTAACATCCTCCTTTGTTTTTATTGAGCTTAGTGCAGGGTTTATTGCATGAAGCATAATGACCTGTGATGTATAGACAATTGAATGAGATGAACTATTGGCCTATTTTGCGCTTAAACCCCTGTATGTTGCTAAATCTATGACAATAGAACAGAAAATAGAACAAACAAGAGCAGCAAGTCAGCAGATACCAGTTATTTACATCTCCAGCTTCAGCCTTTATCCTTCCCATCAAAGCATCATCGTGGTGAATGCATTTACCAATCAAATGACCATGCCCATGTGCACCGCAAGTAGGTGAAATACACCAGTGTTACTCAAAATTTGTCACTTCAGCCTGGTCATTGCTTAGTACTTGATTAAAATGAAACACCTGGGCAAGTGTATGCAGGACAGGGACCCTAGGGCAAAGGTGCCCAAGACAATTATGTTCAAGAACAGGGATTAATCCATAAGGAAGACGTATTTCAGCAATGGCTTGAGAGAAGTACAGGGAGCAAGAAGAAGAGGAAGAAATTAAATCAAAGATGTTATCTTGATATTTAAAGACGCTTTCCTGTAGGTTCCTCTGGAACATTAATAGACATAGTAAGGTGACAAAGATATAAAGCAGCCATTAATTTCATTACTCTGACCCTCATGATTTAGGATAGCATTTTTCAGCAGCTTGGATATTTTTTGAATGTGAAACTGTTGAAAACCAGACATTTTAATAGATCCTGAAAGCATTTATTCCACTCCAACTCCACTGAGGAATTTGGCTGCATATGCTTAAACATAAGCTGTTTCAGAAAATCCGAGCTTAGTGTTGCCTCCAGCTGGAAACACCAGGCTGATGGGAAATACTAAGAACATAGATCTATTTGTATCAATAGGCTTGTAAAAGAGAATAGGTCAGTCCGTGTCAATTGAGCTGGATTTGCATGTTTGCTTCTACTAAGTATAGGATTATCTTTTTTAACATTTTCTTTCTCTCAATAGCCTGCTTCTGCTGAGAATTTCAAAGTGTCAGCAACTATTAATGAATTACTCAATTAGTAGCGATACACTTTTGCATGGATAAGGAACCCATAGCTCCAAAAACATTGGGTAGCACTAAATGCTCTTGCCTTTATGATTTGTGCAGATAGAAGGTATGTTAGTTACAAAATGCAAGAACCAATACGCTTTTCGCCTCCCAGCCCACCATTTTAGCTCTTTCATAAAGCTTTTTGCCTTCATTGTCACTAATTATACCTGTGTAACTAAAGACTATGCCAAAACACACCTACTGCTCTTCAGATTCCTTTCACTAGATGCAGGTGGTCTTCATAAAACCTGACTTAACTTTTAGTCAAAGTTTCTTTTATAGTCACTAGTAGAATTTCAGATTTCTTTTTCCATCAAAATACTTGATCTTTCTGCCCCAGAATAAACCACTCAGACTGATAAGCAATTTGTGTCACTGAAGCCAGCATACGGTTTCTTGCATTTTCATACCTTGTGGATTTAGTGCCAATCATTGAGGCAAAATTAGTCTAAAGTAATCCAGACTGATACGACAGTTTAAGTGACATACCAATTCCTGTGTCCATGTGAAAAAACAAAACAAAACCATCACTACAATTATACCAGCTAAAGGCTTGGCTAGGCAAGAATTTAATTAGGTATTTAGTGACACATTTGTCAAAGGTACTGGTCTAGGAGGCTAGGTGCTAGCCTTCTGTCAAAGCCAGTTCTTGGTTCTGGACTTTGTCTGACCTCAAAAAGTCTCTCTCCATCCCTCTGCTGCAGTTTCCCTTCTCAGCTATTTGACAGGACCAGCTTTTTGAAAGTGTGTACTCTGTTTAGATTAGTAATGTCCAAGGCTTCCTGAAATATCAAGGCCTTACTAGGATTTAAAAGTCTTGTATATCTATTTTCTTGTTTTACCTTGTGAGTATGAACTTGCTTAATTTTATTAAATAAATATTCATTTTTCAGAGGTACAGTTGATTCAAATACAAGGCATAACTTTCCAGGCATTGCTGTGCATGAAACTTACTGTACACTAAAATTCCTGTACACTAAAAATCACTGTACAATAAAAGTACAACATGTGACCTTCAAGATAAGCAGTCTGAATTTAGGAGGTAATTGTGTGTAATTATACTGGATGCACAAAATTTAGAATGATTTGAAGTGATCATTAATTGTTGTGAACTCACTAGATGGGTACCAGTTTAAAAAATACATATAGGTATAATTCCTATAATTTTCTGCAACAGCAGATCCCATGATTTATAAAAGCATTTATTGGAAGGAGCGTGGATAAGAGTTTTCGGAAGAAATCATCACTCAGGGCACTAATAAATGCTTTGCAAGCCACTAAAAAATACAGACCATTTTCACAGCTAAAGGCTACAGCTACTCTAGCTAACTGCGTTTTCTCAGTTCACCACTGGTGGAAAAGGAAAATCTTATGGAGACAATCAAGTGGGCTTTAATATCTTTGCATCTAATCTTGAGCTAGTGTGCAGAAAAATCATGTTGTCATAAGCAAGATACTCAAAATCACCAACATACCATAGCAGTTGGAGACCCATCTTCAAAAAATTCCATTGTCCCAGAGGTAAAGCGTTATCTGAACTGTCTTGAATGTAGTTGACCCACTTGGAATGTTTGCTTAAACTGTGAATCTAAAGAAAACCCGCCATACCAAGTTCTTTATCTACAGGTACTGCTTATGCCATTTATTAGAGCAGCCCCAAGTCTGCTGGTGAGTGATTCCTTTTGCTCTCTGCTCACAAGTTCTTTGTTATTTTTGCCTCTTCTCTAAAACACTGACTAATGTTCAATAAAATAAATACTGACATACCAACATAATTACACAATTTAGTATAATCAACATTAAAAATAGTAACATAAAAATATTGTTCTATTACAGAAATTGTAAGCTTTTCAAATATCCATTTTGTTAGATATTTCTAAAAGTAAAAGATTCAATCATTACTGGTTGCATTCATACAGTGGTTACTCATCTTCAAATTTGATTTTGTGCTCACTTTTCTAGAAGTCTACGCAATAATTCAGGAGTTTAAATACCCATTTCCAAATTCCAACATAATTATTTATAAATTATAGCTGAAAATTCGTGTGCTTTTTGAAATTTATCACACAACTTTTCCCAAAAGTATCAAGTTAATCTCTGCATTCTTTATAAATTGTATATTATTTGATAATTTCACTGAGGTAATTTCTTTTATACTCTCTATTACTGTCTGTTACGATTTAATTTTTTCTTTAAGGCAGGCTGAAACTTGTTCTTTGTGGCTACAAACAGATCTTGCACAAGCCTTCAGCATCATCCGAAGTGGACAGCAAACATGCAAGATTCCTGCAGCAGCCAGATGGGTACAGCTTGATGACACACAAGGTCAGTTCACAACACTGATTCATCTTGCTGAACCACTGCACACTTACCACCCAGTTCTCTTTAGCGAGACATCTTTCATCATCTCAGAGGACATAGGTCATACTCAAGCACTGTTTTACACATTCACAGTTCAAAAATCCTGTGTCCCTAAGAGGTGGTGAATTTTTCTTTATTACTACTTCCTGGGCATTCAAAGCCTGCAACATGCATACAGGCTGCAGAGCACAGATGAGTAAAGGCATAAACAAGGTGAACACTTTAAGTTCCTTGAACTTAAGGAACTTAGCAATATATTAGCATCAAGTAATACTGCAGTGGAAGGCAATGGTAAGCTTGTCACTGCTTCGGACAAACTTCCCAGCAGATACTTAGTCTGTGCAAGCTCCACTTTTCCTCTGCTGTCTGAGGAAACTTCCCAGACAGTTCATTTTTTCATCAAATTCCTGAACCCTGAATACAAAGCTATACCTAAACTGGCAGGACCTCCCTTCCCACAAGGAGCTTGCCTTTATCAAAGAGCTGCCCCATTTCCTCGTAAGGAAGTATATGTAATAGAAAAAGATAGTTATTTCCTACTTGGACTTCAAATGTACTGGGCTGTTGTAGGGCTTGGGGTGGGTTCATAGGTGGTGAGCTGTTCTTGTACTGTACCCAGAAACATCTCAAGGAAAACAATGAAACATGGATTCTGTACAAGTGGCTTATAAAACCCAGGAGCTTGCTATCACAAAGGCTACAGTTCATGTCTCAGTCTTATTAAGATACTTACACTCTCAGGAACAGCACAGCAGCAGCCTAGGACAAAAGGTTCAGATGTAGAGCACTCAGTGGTTTGGGCTACAGGATAGAGGGATCAGGCTAGACTGAAAATGATCCCTGTAAGTTCAGACATATGTTTCTACTCCTACAGTGCAAGGCTGAGCATCTCCAGCTCCCATCTTCAGCATATCCTGTGGCAATGGCAACTGATGAAAGTAGTGATAATGATAACAAAAGTAGCACAAAGGGGGTAGGATAAAAGAAAGCTAAACAGGTAGAATAGCTCTAACTTCAGAAATACAAGATCTTAAGTACACTGCTGTGCATTCAGAGGAGTAATTACAAGGGACAGTTTCAGCTGAAAAATCTCACAGCATTGTAGGGATATAACTTACAGAATATTTAATTGTAGGTTTAATCCTAGGAATTAGTCCTGTACTGAACACTGGACAGTTCTAGAAGTAACTCTGAATTATCTTTCAAGCTAGCCAGTTTAACGCAATTTATAATGTGAAGCCCAAACCTGCTGTGTTCTGAGTCCAAATGCATTGATGAAGTTATGGAGGCAATTAAGTAGAGATTGCAGAAGTAATTTTTTGCATATAAGCTCCCTTGATGGCCCACTGACCCATGAGCATGCCTTGAGCAGAAAACAGCAGGCTGCTGAAGATGGAGATACTCCAATTTATTACTAAAATATAATTAGGATTTTTAAGCTAATTGCTTAATCTCTTCAGCACAAAGCTGCATTTCATGCCCTTTAGAGTGGATATAATGTTCACTTGCAACATGTAGCTGTTATAAATCTGAATTCATTATTATCAACAAAGAAAGACATTACAAAATGAGGCTACTTTGCATGCTTTCAGTAGGTTGAATACAACTTTCAAAGCTTCAGAATTACAAAGTCTATTTCTACAAAAGCTTATGCACATACAGAGCTTGAAGCACGTAAGTAATGGTGATCTCTGACAGACTATAGCTATACAAGTTTTGACAGGGTCAGTAGTGTAAGGCATTGTTGTGGGGGCTCATCTGTTAGATATATATTCAAATGCATTAAATAAGCCCATATTTGCTAACTTACAAACTCATTAGATATACACATACCACATGCACTGCAAACTGTCACTATTAGCTGCTACGAAAATAACACAGTAAGGAAAATATAGCCTTATATAAGTAACTTGCTTGACTTGTGTACGGATAGCAAAGCTTGACTAATTCAAAAGACATTCTTCTGAACATTAAGTCACTTGCTTAAAATGAACTTCAGTTTTTGTATTGTTTTAGGTTTCTGCGGTATAGATCACATGTCCTAAGTTAAAAATATGACTTCGGGCTATCCTCTGTCCCATCTGACCTAATCATCTTCTTGATTAATATACATATCTTATGTCAGGACACAAAGTGCATTATTGTGTAAGAAAGGCCAGGGATCTGTTGTCAGGGCACTGTGCAGGCTGAAAGCTCCCCAGGGGCCAGGGAACTGGGGGATACTCCCAGGCTGATAGGACCTTTGGGGCCACAGCTCAGCACTACAGAACCTAAGCAAGGGAACATGGTAAATCGGAGCCCAGGTCAAAAAGTACCTCCACAGTCAGGAGGCAAATTCATGGCTGAGAAGTCATCCTGCAGGTTATGCTCCAGATCAACAACATCCATAGTCAGACATTGACACAACTGGGGCAGAACCAAAGACCAACAGCACCATAAGTCAGGTAGAGTATCAGGGATGAGATTAAAGAGTCCCTAGCCTGTGTGTGTGTGTGGAGGCCCCAGATGAGGCTGGTCAGGGCCATTAAGGCCAATTAGTGCCCCCATGGCCCTAACACCCACTACTCTGTTGCAAGATAGAGAATTTATTATTTTGTGTGTCATTGAGTTGAGTGAGAGCATGCATGGTAGGATAGGACTTCTGGTACCCATTATAGTGATAATATGGTGCTAAGTGTCAGTGAAGACCTGTAAGAGCAATATATAAAGATAAAATACAGTCCCTCCTCTCCACCAGAACTCCACCAGAACTCAGCTAGACAGAGGGGTTTGTTCTTTTAAAAAGTACCATGGGATCTTTAAAAAACAAAATCAATTAGCATTTCAGGTTTCTAACTGATCTTAAGGGTACTCAATCAATATCCCCTTTAAGAAAACAGACTACCCCTCTCCTGAGCAAGAGCTGTGATCTGCTAGGAGGTGTGCTTGGCTAGGGAGGCCTATGAGGAGAAAGCAACTGAGGATTTTATTTATTGGCCTGTTTTGGTAGAAGCTGGAGAGAGTGGAAGGTCAGGCTAGGAACTGAATAGGGACAAGAATAGCATTTCATTACCCAAAAGGCCTGGATGGGGCAGCAACAAGTTTGCTTAATTGTCTTTTTTTTAAGCAGGGTTGCTGGAACTTTAGGGTGAGAGTTCAAGGCTCAGCAGAGAGGCTGAACTGTTGGAATCATTCGAGAACTTGCTGCAGAGTTGTCCACAGGCTGGTGTGTCAAGTATTTCCTTGTACCCCTTACATGATAGTGGCATTTGGATCAAGAGATAATCTACTGGGGAAAAATGCCCAATCCTTAGGTAGTACAGCATGATGTGAGGTAAATGAGGCAATGATCTCTTCTTGCAGCAGAGAGATTCCTTCCTCCTGTCTTAAGTGTTGTATCTTGGCAATGTCATGGACAACTTGGAGATTAACAGTATAGAACAGTCTTCTGATGCTCTTCCTCTTTGTAAGCTCATAGGATAAGTAACTCTAAAGCATACTTTTACAGGGACAGTGTGTGACTGCAAAAGGTCATTCTCTCCAAGAAAGAAAACTATCAGAGTGAACAATGGAAGAGGTGCTTAACTCATGTGATTGTGTATCCACACTTTCCATTGCGCTGTAAAGAAGTAGATTTTTTATTAGAAAAATGCTAGGTTAACTTCAAATTCCTCTGATGTGTCCCATTCAGCCTTGCATAGAAAATGCTCTTGTCTATACCCCTTTAAGGGGAAATCAGTGTACGGTTGTAAATAGCATCCAGCAGGTGTCTGATTGTTAGTTTATTGGTGTCAGAAGCTGGCATGAAACTGAAACTGGAAACATGGGGTAAATGTTTGCTATTTTGGAGAATAATCGTGCAGCATTTGAATACTTTTCTTTCTTATTTAGCTGTAGCGAAAAGCTCATCTGTAAAATCATGTCAACTCAAATCTCAGGCCCTTTGTCTCCTTCTCTCCTTCCCACCACCTCCTTCAAAGCTTGCTAAGTTTCAAATAGGACTTCAGAGAGAATGAAAGGCTGCATAAGCCTTAACAATATTTTTAGGAACTGAGGAGAGCATAAGGTGATATTGCAAACAAAAAAAATGTTGAGCAAATTGTTCACACAGGAGGACTGGCAGGCAGTTGTATCGCTCTCCATCTGCGGTTTAGCGAATCCTGAATTTATGAGCTGAGGAAACTTTGGCGGTTGTTGGTATCTGCTGGGGACAACCACCAGCAGCAGCAGGGCTTGGGGTCCAGTTTCTGCAGCACAAGCTGGGTTATTCCCTGGGATCACTCATTCCTGATTTACATTACACCTCACTAGCAAACGTGCTGATGCTAAGGGAGAGGTGACCCAGCTCTGGGTAGATACTTCAGAGGATGCCTTAGGTTGGGTTTTGTCCCCGTAGTGCTGTACATGCGTGGTTACAGCTGGCAGGGAGTAGGCATGCAAGAAGGAAGCAGCAGCTCAGAAAATCTGATGTCAGTGGGGCAGGCAGAGAGCTCTGCCGGCGGTGGCAGGAGTCTGGGGGCAAATGTGTAGGATGTGGTGAGAGGGAAGGATGGGTGAGAAGGTGCTGGGGGCACCTTCTGGCAGCAGTTGGAACTGGATGATGTTTAAGGTCCTTTCCAACCCAAACCAGCCTGTGATCCTACGGTATCCAATCTTTGCCAGGAAAACACTCCCGGGGGACAGCGAAGCGCCCGCCACGGGGGAGTGGCCGCCGGCTGCTGGCCCCGCCCCGGAACCGCCTGGAGGCGGTACGAGGAGCCAGCAGCACCGCCCCCGTATCTGCTGTAGCAGGAAGCAGCGGAGTGCGGCCGAGCGGTGCCTGTGGGAAGGACTGCGGCTTCTCTGTGCGCTCCCGGCGGTGCCCGGTAACTTTCTGACGGGCGAGCCCAGGGGGCGCCGCGTCCCTCACCCGCCCGCAGGCAGAGGGGCCGGGAGGGCTTCTCGCTGTTGCTACCGGGCGGCCCCCGGCTCCGCCCGCCGCTGCCGCGAGAGCCGTGCGGGCGGTGGGGGCGGCAGCGCCCGGTGCCGCGGCTGCCTCCGCGGGGCGGCCTGACATGAGATCATCGGTAGCATGGCCTCTGCCAGGAGCGGCGGCCGCCCCGGGCCGAGGGACGAGGAGGCCAACGGCGACCTGGACCGCTCCCTGCAGCAGATGCTGCGGGCGATAGCGGAGGAGCGAAGCCGCGCCGGCCTCCGCCAAGAGATCAGCGGCCTCGGTGAGTCGAAAGCCGGGGCCTCCCCGCCAGGCTGGGTGCGGGTGACGGGCGCGGCGCTCCGGGGCCGGGCAGCACCCAGCAATAGCGGGGACCCCCCCTTGCTCCTTCACGGCTGCGGGCTGGGGCCGGCCGGTGCCTGATTCGCCGTGTGCAACCGGCAGCAGGGGCCTGGAAACCTGTTGTGTGCTGCCGGGCTGTGCTGCTGCCGCGGGGATGGGCCCCTTTTCCTCGAAGTCCCCGGGAATCGGAGGGAGCAGTTGTCTTTGCTCCATTGTCTGAAATGCCCTTGGAGATAAATGGTTAGAAGACACTACACACATGAGCTGATCATTTGTTTGCTTTAAGTATAGACTACGTATCTTGTGTTTTGGAATACAAGCAGAACAAATTTTGTGCTACTCTCTCCAGTGCATATGCTCGTATGGCTCTCAATGATCCCTGTAGGTTTTTTCCTCTTCTGAGTCAGACACCTCCCTTCTCTGAGTATATGATTTCACGCCGCTTGCCGTGGTCTAGTAAGCACATGATGAATGTGGTGGCTCTTGGTGGTCTGTTAATTTTCATAATCTTGGAGGTTTTCTTCAGCTTTTTGGCTATGCTATTTATTTATGTCTCGATTGATGCAGATTTTACAGGGCACGTCTTTATTTAGCTTTTGGCAAAGCTTACATGTTGCAAAATAGAAGTTCGAAGTTGAAATTCAGTTGACTTTAGACAACAAAGTGGAACAACAGTTCTCTTAACCAAAATTCTTCACATCAGGGAACTCTTCTGGCTGGGCTAATGAATAGAAATCATTTGGGTTTATGTGCAATAAGAGATCATAGGCAGAAGTTTTTGATGTGAGAAATTATTTATACCTTATTCAAAACTTTCGTATATCCTGGAGTGAGCCTGTGCTTTAAGGGGATGAATGCCCAGAAGTCCTCCTGGCAGGGTCAGGGTTTTAAATTGCAAGTACTGATGTGCAGTACTTCCCTTGTTTCTTCCATGAAGTATTTATTGTCTCTTCCTTCTTCAGCTCATTTTAGGGTCCCAAAAGTTTCCATTTCTGAGTCTTCCTTGAAACTCAGAATGAGTTTTTGTCCCAGATTCACTGTCTTTGTGATGTGGATTGGCATGGGAAATCTCTGGTTGTCTGTGTGACCTTTATGTGTCAGTTTGTTTGCCAGTGCTTACTGTGGTCTTCTGGGGAGGAATGGGCTCTCCCTTCTTTATTTTTTGCCTTGCACATAAAGAAGCTTGTGCAAAGAGAAGCGATGAGTCTTTCCTGTTTATGCTTCTTTTTTCCAATGGATTTGCATCCCTGGGCTTTATGTAGTGTAATAATGTTACATGGCCAAATAAAGTGTTCTGGCAAAGAAACTGTAAACAGAACAGGAAAAAAAGTCACAAAATCTAAATGCCTGTGAGATTGCATTCATTGAAAAGTTGTTGTCAGCTCATGTTTGACCATACCATGTTCGAATGAAGATAAAGGCTCACAGGAAAAGAAATAGCACCATTGGTTTCTTTTACTGAAATTGGGCAAGGGAAAAATTGTGGTGGCTGGTAAGAACACAGAAATGCTTCCTCTTGGCTTGTCTTTGAACACACATCCACAGTAGCTCATCATGAGAAGGCTTGCTGTGTAACTTGGGGATAATCACACAAGTAATGGGACAGTATTGCACTTCTACCAGATGAAGACTTGAAAGGAAAACCTCAGGAGAACTGCTTAGCAAATTGCACTGATGGGCTGATGCTGGCTGTGGAGAGTTGCCTGTGTATGTCTGTACCTGTGTGGAAGTAGATTGTGTCACCACAGGAGTGCCTTGCCTGCTCAGTTTTTATATCCAGGGAATGGAGATGAACTTTCAGCTGAGAGCACTGTAGTTTGCCAAGCCACTATGCCTTTCTCGTGAGTGCAGTGTCCTGTGGGTGGAAAAGTGGCATGGATCGCCCTGCCCTGGGCAGCTGTGGATGTGATAGATATTTAGCTGTGGTGATTTTAATGTGGGGAGAATCTGTTCTGTGCTGGCTGTTTCTGAGCATAGCTGCCGAGTATCAGTTCCTGCTGGCACTCCTCTTGCTAATCCTCAAGCACTGCAGTCGCAAAGCGGGACTGTTTGTAGGAGTACAGGTTGCAGACTCAGGCTGTCATAGGAATATGCAAATTGTCGCAGTAGCTGACCAGCTTTTTTAAATCTATATATATTATTACCTGAAGTTTGGGAGGAACACACTGGGAAGCTTCCTTAAGGCCCAGCAGCCAGAGAGTCTCTCTGTGCTATGAGTATCTGCTTTTGTATATTGAAGGGTTTTCCAAGATCTTCATTTCATTGTGTGCTGCATGTTACCTGATATATAACATTGTCACTCCCAGTGAATAAGTGCTCCTTTTCCCTATTCTGCAATTTATTTATGGGGAAGTAAATGGTTTAAATACTTCTCTTAAGAAAAACACTGAGCTTCTGAAGTGGTGCACAATATATAGTTCATAGATGAACAGAAGGTTATGAGGTGTAATCCTACAGCTTAAATTTATGTGCATCTGGATTGCACTAGTGAACGCTGTTGCAGGGTATGCAACACAGTCAGAATAGCTTGGGCTGTTCTGGAATATGCTGAGCACCAGCAGCACAGCAGAGGTGCAGGCTTTTCCTTGAGTTCAGTACTTGAGAAAGTGGACACAGTCCCATGTGGGTTCAGATGGTTAATGCATTTTGTCTGCTTTTTTGTGCCTGGGTGCTGTTACTCAAAATGGACCCACCTGTTGGGCTGCAGGATGAGCTTACCCACAGCTGGGTTTGTATTAGTGGTGTTTCTTTTTGTAATACCCAAATCCATTTCAGCTGTGTCAGTAGCTTAAACCTGTTGTGAGTCTCTTGGTATCAGCTGGCAATGATGTTGAATTCTGGGTTTTCCCCGAGTGCTGTTAACCCCTCAACAATAAGATGGAAGTCACTGGGACGTAATTTGGACAGCCTCTCTCCTTTTGTGTATTGGCTTTAAGTGAGCCCCTACTCCCCAGCCTAAGGAGGAAGTTGCTATTTTTGCTGACTCTGGGTTTTGGTGAGAGGAATTGCTTTATTTCAGGAATATCATATGAGCATTTGGACAAGTATTGTCCAGAAATGTAAACCTCCTTGCATGGGATCTTCCATTTTGTCCTGTTCCTGTAAGGTAGAAAATACAGCAAATCTGACATTGTGCTTAAAAATAATGACTCATGAGTGACTCCTTACCACACTGCTTGAGGGGAAGGATGATGCCTTCCTGAGAAGCCTCAGCTGGCTGTGAGTGTCATCCAGTTGTATAGGGTATTGCAATGGTGGTGTGTGCAGAGCTCGCTCCAAAATGCCATTTGTTAGAACATTTCTGTGGAAAAATAGTTCTCCTGGGGAAACCGCTGATTTGCTGTATGTCCCCTCAGCCAGGCTGTGCGTAAGGCTCTGAAGTTACCTTTTTTGGCCAGAGCCTTGAACTGGGAGGATTTCAGTTTCAGTGTTGTCTGAAAATACTGTGGATTGTTGTGAGATGCTTAGTTTCCCTGTTTTCCTAGTTGCCCTGCTGTTAATGTAGCGCAGTGTGCTTGGATGGAGATGTGACTTTGTGAATACTGGAAATTACAGTGAGTAAGAAGAAGTGAATAGGTAGATCTGAATAATGTCTTGAATTGTGACTGATCAGCAGTGGAGATGCGTAGCCATGTGAAATGCGAAGACAAGGATCCGAGAAGCAGGTGGCTGCCCCGTGGGCTGCAGGAAGTCTGAGTAAACAAGCAGTCAAGAACTGCTGCCATCAAGCGCAGTTCGTAATGGTGATGATCGTAAGTGCCAGTGGAGAGGCTGAACCCTGCAAAGGGCCTCATAGTGTTACCAGTAATTAAGTTTTTCTGCTGTTTGGTTTTTCTGGTGGTAGAGGAGGTGTTAAAGGAGGGCAGAGGAGGGTGTGCTTGGCATAGGGACAGCAGAAGGAGTAATGTTCATCCTCAGAGCCAGAGGATTGTTTGGACTTGTTTGCGCATCAGGGCACTTCAGGGCTTGTCATGTGAGTAAAGACAGTGAGGAAAGGTGAGGTGGCATACAGTAACTGCTTGTGCACGTGAGCGTTGTGAAAATATGCTGGAAATATAAAGACCCGGTTGGGAAAATATGGGTAGAAGAATGGTGGAAGAAAATTCGGGAGAGCAAAAGAGGTTAAAGTGAAGAATTAAAAAGAAGAATGAGTAATTTGGGTTTGAAAGTACTAGAGTCATGCCTTAATTCTATCTCGTGTAGTAACTGTAATTGAATTATAATATTCAAGAAGGATTATATATATTTGCTTCTGAAACTTCAAAGAAAGTGTAGCCACTGAGTAGGTAGAATTGTCTGCTGTGAATCTGCAGCAGTATAGAACTGGTTTGACAGGAGTAGCTTTCATGCAGAAGCAAAACATTTTCTTCCTTTGTTGGGTCATCCTGGAGTTCAGTGTCTTGTCCAGTCAAAGATGAGAAACTACCAAAGCTGAGAAGCTTTGTTTTTTTTCTCAAGTGTGAAAAGCAAGAATAATGACAAATCACATCTGTGCTAACAAAAACTTGAGGGAATATGCAACCAAATTTACTAACTCCTGATAATGTCACCTATAATGAGATAGTTTAATATACAAATGTGTTGAAAAATATAATTTCAGTGAGGACTTTTAGAAGGATTTAATTATAGTTTAAAATGCAGGTTTTATTGCTTTACTTTAATATTTGTACAAGTTCTTTTGTCCTATTTATGAAATGTTTTGCAGCTAATGAATGTGAAATGTTTAATGAAAAATGAATAGTCAAATACTGAAGCAAAAAGAAGATACTAATGTAACTTATAAATAGTAAATCAAAAAGATGTTTATAAAGTGCTTCGTAATCAGTAAAACCAAATAATTCTAATTAAAAAAAAAAATCACAGCATTCCAGCCAGGAAGAATCTTTCCAGAAAAAGTTCCAGAAATTGCAAATGCAAAGTGAGATCAGAACAGTTTATTTAAATCTGGGTTAAAATAGGTACTTTGAAGTCAAAGTGATTTAACAGCTCACCCTGGGGATTGAACCTCAGGTTTGTGTTGGAGAAATATGAGTAAATAGCAAAGAAATTCCAGGTATAATGGAAATGGGTATAATAAGATTTATTTTTTTAGACGCAGAAGGGCAAGATGATTTTTAAAGCCACTGGTTTTTTGGAGGGGTTTGTTTGTTTGTTTGTTTTTTTGAGGTGGTGGGGGTTTTTTTGGGTTTGTTTTGTTGTTTTGTTTTTCTTGATGTGCCGTTGAGTGGCTGGACAGGGTGGTGTAGAAGAAACCACTGGGTGGGAGAGAAGAGCTTGTGCTTGGGCTCTGGGGTGAGCCTCAGCAAGTAGTACTCATGCAAAGGGTATTATTTGTACTTCAAGGACATCAGAGGTAGGCAAGTCCAGTGGAGGGTAAGTTTGGTAAGTTTGTAGCAGGGCTGAAGCCGGTAATTTTGCAACCAGAGTGCAGGTTTTTAAGGTAATGCATCAGTGAGAACAAAGTGGTTGAATGCTGCTGCTGGGAAATTGCTGTTTTGGCAGGGCTTTGCTGGGTGGCATGTATTTTGTTGTTGTGACTTCCTTCTGTTGGTATCACTGAGCAGAACAGAGGCTGTGAGTTTTTTGTTTTTGTTTTTTTTGTGTGTGTGTGGCCATCCAGACAGTTCTTTATCCACCGAGTGGTCCACCTATCAAATTGATGTCTCTCCAATTTTGAGACAAGGATGTCGTGTGGGACAGTGTCAAATCCTTTGCACAAGTCCAGGTAGATGACATCAACTGCTCTACCCCTGTCCATCAGTTCTGTAGCCCCATCGTAGAAGGCCACCAAATTGGTCAGGCAGGATTTCCCTTTAGTGAAGCCATGCTGGCTGTCACCAAGCACCTTGTTGTT
>WYDI02005115.1:0-29444 GCA_009867235.2 Psittacus erithacus | reverse complement strand
AAGTTAGAAACACAGTGCTGCACCAGCCACTAAGAAGGAGAAAAAATGACTGCTACTGCTGAACCCATGACAGAAGGTTAATATCTTCAGGAAGTAGTTTATCTAATCTTTATTGAACTGCTAATTCAGCCTGAAAAAAATAGTAGCAGTTGGATAAAAAGGCTAGATCCCCATGGCTATACAGGAAGTATAAGCCTGTATGTGAATGTCAAGCAATGACTTCCCACAGCACAGGATTATCTCAGGTCTTTTATTGACTAGTCAGATTTCTTATTAATATGCTTTCCAAAGGTATCCTACACAGATAATGGGCAAAGCCTCTTTTAACAGTCACATAGCATGGCAGAAATCAAAAAGGTTATTTTTCTCCTTCATAGAAATAATTTTAAATGTGGGGAAGGGAAGAAAAAGTCTTGTTTAATTTTTTCATTCTGAAATATAGAAATAATGGACAGAGGCTGATTCTTCCGATTCAAGAAGATGGAGCAATTGGCCCTGGGATCTTCCTGGTACATTTTTGTTCCTGTGGGAGAAGCACTTTAGTGCACAGTGAGCATCCTGTGTGCCATTTCATACTTAGTCTTATTCAGTCCTTTCACCAAAATCACATTGATTTCTGTGTCTTTAAATGGAGCTTTAGAAGACATATGGCTCAAAGGATAGCACCGCTTGGGTTCCCCATAGTGTAGTAATACAAATTCTGGACACATGGGTTGTTCTTTGATGACTTACTTTATTAGGTTTCCAAATCACGCTGATGCCCAGAGGGCGTGAATAGAATTGAAATAGCTTTACACTGCCACATGAGAGTTGGGAAGGCCCCATTTTATGAGGCTGAGGTTAACACTAAAATAACATGTGACAGATGGTCACTTTTTGCTACTCATGGTACTTGACCAGTATTTTTGTTACAGACACAAGCAATCCATTTCTATTTGCTCAACAGAGAATAAATCCATGGAAAATATTTTAACTTATTACTTATTTCAGCTTTACTGTTTCTTACCACAGCGGAGACGGAAAAATTATATACTGGCAGGTCAATAACATTTATTGAAACATTTTCTCCATGAAAAATAGCTGTTTAGTAAAAGAACATTTGTTTAAGAATTTCCTGTTTATGCATTTCCAAATCTATTGTTTTGAGAAAAGTATTCTACCATTTTTTGTTTTCAATGTGCAACGAGTTTTATAGTAGCTATGATCAAATTGTCTGTTTACTTCAATATCCTGATAGTAGACAGTGGTAGATGCATAGGAAAAGGTAGAAAACTGACCATATTAACCCAGGCCCATTTTTGTACAGTTCTTTGTAGTCCAAATTAATTTGTATGATTGTCTGCAACACTGACTTTTTTTTATTTCTTTTTTTTTGTCTTCTCTTGGATTATTTCATTATTTGAAATCCTAGTCTGATGGCATGAAGAGCTACGCCCTCATGAGTGTTTGATGACAGACAGATGACTCCAATATTCTCAAACAGCTTGCTTATATTTCTCTTCTGAATTTAGAAAGGATAGCATGTTTTTAATTACCTTTCAACAATAAACCTTCCTCTGAGATGTACAGCCTATAGTACAGTACCCTAAGGCAGTCAGCAACATCTGAAACAGGCATTACACAAATTCCTATGGTTATGCCTCTGCACTTTCATGGTTTGTTTGGTCTAGTCTTTCAACTAAGGTTACTTGAATCATCTACATCCTTTCAAACAAACGAATCAAAACAGGCCATAATGTCTTCCTCAAAATCTGGAAGACTTTCTTCCTGGTGAAGAGGATTTAGAAATCTCCATCTCTCAAAGCCATTTCTGGTACTTTCAACAAGAAAAGATTTTCAAATCATTGTCCCTGTCCATGCCAAGAAGTATCCCATGCCATCCCTCCTCCTTTCATCACAACTCTCAATTCCATCCTTCGCTGTCCCCCTTCTCAGCAATCCTTTATTATTCTAAGCCTTTTTATAATCCTCTGTTTTTTTCTCCTTCTTCTTCTTCTAGATCTCTTAAAAAAAAATAAATGGCAAGATAGGAAATCCATGTTATTCTCCCTGACTCCCCAGGTTTCAAAATTTTATGCTGCAGTGGAGAAATTTAGTTGACAAAGAAGGAAACATACATAAAGGATTGCACAGATATCAACCACAAAGCACAAAGCACATGGCAAAACATACATCTTTTTTCCAGGAATAGAAAAGGGTTCCTCTCAGAACTGTTTTAGACAGATGTTCAGATAGATGTAGCAAGTCTCAGAGAGGAAAAGGACGTCATCAATCAGCTTTCTGAAACATCAGTAGTTTAAGTAAAGCCTGCAGTGCAGCTCTCCTACCTATTAATTATGCTGCTTCAAAAGGTGCTCAAAAGTCACATTTGGTTCAGAATATAACCCTTTACAGTACATTTAAGTTTTGCAACAGGGGTGAAACTTAGACTATGGTAGTCATCCATTAATATTTCTATAAACAACCATTTTCCCATAACAAAGTTGGACTTGTTATCAACATCAATAACGAAATTCCCATCACCTCAGAATTTCCCTCTCAGCCTATCAATGAGTCTTGTTTTCATGTCTTTGCATATTGCTACACAATTGCTTTCAGAGTCCAGGGTGTAAGGCTTGCTATCATATTCATTACACATACTCTTCATAGTTTTTGTAGCTGACTTATATTACAGGTGGCCTATATTTTTCTTTTTCTTTTCTAGTGACTTTTTTCAGTCAATCTTAAACAATAAACGAATGCATGAGAAATCTGTTTTTAACAGAACATTAAACAATGCAGAAGACCAGCTGGTGTCCTTGTCCAGACATGCCAGGTTCATATGAGCTTAGTTAGTGGGCAACTTAGTTTAACTAACTAATCAAAAGGAGACCTCCAGATTTGAATCATAATAAAAGAGACTAAGAATATGAAGACCCAGAGAAGGAGTCATCTTAAGTGACTTCATACATCAAACTGCAGGAACAGTGGCTTCTGAGATGATCCATCTATTCCAGGCTCCTTTTACCATCAGTGAGAATGAGACACGCATTTTAAAGCAATTTTAAATATCCATTTTAACCTAAGAATTATAGTCTGGATTCTATTTGATATACTGCCTCGATCTCCCCTAACTAAAATGGGAGCCCACTGTAGGTTGTGCAGCCTTCCTGGCATACACAAGGTGTTACTGATCATCACAGCGTGCACACTCAGTTCCTGGTGACCTGAGAAATATCCTGTCATCAGTACTGCACAACAGTTAACATAAAGAGAGGCATTGCACTGATAGGTAACAGCTATCAAGCTCAGGAAGCAACAGAGGAAAAAATACGCCTTTGTATGTGCAAATTTGTATAGCAGAATCAGATTTCTGTTTAGCTGTTTCAGAGACCATATCTTTACTTCGCTATTGCTTACTGTTTGTGAAGTGCTTCAATACTTGATTCCTTTATACGGTGTATTTTCTTTTTAGTTAGTATTTATTAAATTAGTATTAAATAAAGCAAAATAATATATAACATTTACTGACTTAATGTTGTGGAAACCTGAAGATTTACTGCCCTTCAAAATAAATGCAGATTTTGGCTCTACCTCAGCAAAATATTAACTCTCATGTCAGTAAGTCTTGATGTTCATTGCTTACTTTAATGGAAGCCAATTTCAGCTTAATCTGGTTTACAGAGAAAACTATGTTCCTGCTACAGTCAAATAATTTTATTTCAACATTATAATAAAAAGCAGCCTTTTTGGAGAATCCAACATTGCAAATTTTTATGATTATATCCTAGCCTCATGAGAATTGTTGTTTTTCTCCTCCTGGAGTCATGTTATTATGGTTATCTTTTCCCATCTTTGTTCCATTAAAACAAAATTAATCATCTACTTTCAGAAAAAAGCACTTTCAGAAAAAAATGCTTAAAAATATTAACCTTAAATGCACAAAACACAAAAGTTAAATAAAGAGACCCTGCAATTTGCTTATGTTTTCAGCTCATCATTTTTAAGCCAGCACCATCATTTTTTAACACTGGGGATTTTAATTGGAAAGAACAGCTAAAAAATATGTTGGTTTATGACATAAATTATTTCACAGATTAAACTATTTATTTTGAAGACCTGGAATATATATGGTTGAAATGCCCAAGATACTAGAACTAAACTAAAAGATTTTGCTAAAGACTGTATTATTCAGGTATGCTATTCTTTAACAGTGAAAATGCATGTTTACATGACACTGGCAAAATTCTGTCTTAGCCATAAAATGTAAATGAACAAAATCTTCAGAACTTCATAAAGCCTTTAATGAGGCAATCTTCCACTGAATTTAACAGAAATGTATCTAAGTATACAAGTGAAGTCTTTGTATTACCAATTGAAATAAAAATAACATATGTCTTGGCTGTAGTCCAATGAGCAGCTTCCGAGTTATATCAAATTCAATAACTGTCAGACTGTTGCATGTCATCAACCAAGTTACTATCTTTTGAACAGTCTGCTAAAAACTTTCTGCTGAAGCTCTCTCCTGGTCAGAAAGGTGTTACAGAAAAAGTTAAATGCATTTCCTTGTATAGGTGAACGAAATCTGCCTTTCATGGCTCATTACAGCCCCACCTCAATTGAGAGCATTATAAGCGCCCAACAGAGATGTAAGGATAGGCACCAATGTCTCAGTTTCAGCCTTGAAGAACATTTGCACTTTCAGCCTTATACCGTGAGGTAATTGGTCAGACCTGATGAATGAAATATGTCTTGGATAGCACATATCCTCCCCCCATGCATAATGGATCAAACAGCTAGGCTAGGAGAGGTTATTTTTTCAAATCAATTGAGTAAATGAGGCATCAGGAAATCCTGGCATTATAAAGTGAATATTTTTAGCATAATAACCTAACAAAGGAAAGTATAATAGTTAATGGAAAGCAGAATATGAAAGCATGCATATAGTCAAGTTAAATTATCTTGCATGCATATAGTCAAGTCAAATTATCACTTGATTATGGAAAAATGTGGTAGAGAAACACTTATGAAGGGCATGGCATAGCCTTGGTCTACTTTTCAAGTGTTGCATAAAATCATAGCAAGATTGTGTTTTATTTAGACTGGCAGAGTTCCTAGAAAGCACTAGTTGTGATGCATGGAGCTTGAAATAGTGGCTTTTTATTTGTACTCAAAGCTCTAGAGTATTGTCTCTTCAATCACTTATAGATCAGTCTGCTCAATAGCTTTCATAAGCACTTGAACAGTGTGAATAAATTGTACTGACAATGCTGACAGCACCATGCCCTGTCTAAGAAAGACCTGAAAGGCTTTAAACTTCTGCTTTTTCATTCATTGAAGTGTGGTCCTTGTGTGCAATACATCAGTGTCCATACTTTACAAGATTCCCCCTTTCTTCCCATACACACAGCTTTTTGGCAAAACGAAATAAGCTTCCTACCATTAGTTTTTGAAGAAAGCATTTTAAATCAATCTGTCTCTAAATATAATTTAGAAGATCAAAGGAAAGCTATATAGCACAATAAAGTGTTGTTCTAATAAATTCCTGGCTGGCAGGGGTCCAGTTCCTCTGATATTTCTAATCATGTCCAAGTTTGCTTTAGAAAGAAATAAAAATACAATAGAACTTTCTTAAAATAACATCCAGGCTATGAGTTCCAGCCAGCCTTCATATTTAGAACTTCTTTAAAACAACCATCTTTTATTTTTGGTTTCACAAAGTTAATTTTTCATTTGCTGTAAACTATTTTCCTTCTCCCCAAAAAAGACTACTTAGAGATGAATTTTCCACGATTTCTGTGTAGTTAACCATTCACAGTATCAAAGAGGGAGTGACAAACTTAACCATAAAGACATAGCAGTGGCAAGTTACTGCAATTAAGGAAATAAAAGCAAATGTGTTGGTAGCTCTGAGGCAATTACTCTTTTTCACAAAAATTTTAGCCACTGACCATTTTGGAACTCCAGGCGCAGATGCAGTAGGGACACACAGCATACATTTATCACCAGATTACTTACCTGCCTTCTTTCTCTTCTTATAGACATGTCTTGATTACAAATATGTAATTATGAATCTTTAGTTAAAGGAACTGCAGTAGTTTGAAGGTACATAGCATTTTGAAGAGCTTCCAAATTCCCACAGTACCACAGTGTGCAATTATCACTCCCTCACATTTGTTACAGCAGGAACTCTCAAGTTTTGTGCGCAGAGGACTACACTCAGCTTTGGGAGGGGAGGGAGGAGGCAAATAGGTCAACTTAATCTGCATACAAATTGAGAAAACTTATTAGGCATTATTGAGAAAGCTTATTATACATTCTTGAAACATAACAGTTTTATCAGTGCAATTCTATTGCAGGAGAAATTTAGGAGCTAATGTTATCCTAGTTACTCATTTTTCCTCCTCTCTTATACAGCAAAGGGCAGCAGAAAGCCAAGTGGTGTGGCTGACACTCCTGTGAGGACCTGAACAAGCTTGAGAGGTAGGCCTGTGCAAAGCTCATGAAGTTAAACAAAGCCAAGTGCAAGGTCCTGCACCTGGGCCAAGGCAACCACAGGCACAATGACAGACTGGGCTGAGAATGGATTGGACTGAGGAAAAGGACTTGGGTGTGTTGCTTGGATGAGAAGCTCAATATGACCCAGCAAAGATCTTGGTCTACACCAAGAAATGTGGGGATGAACGTTTCAGTAGGGCTTGTTGCAATAGGACAAGGAGTAACTGTTTAAACTAAAAGAGGGCAGACTCAGACTAGATAGAAGGAAGAAATTTTTTACAGTGAGGGTGAAAAGACACTGGAACAGGTTGCCCAGAGAGGTGGTAGATGTGCCATCCTTGGAAACATTCAACATAAAGTTGGACTGGGCTCTGAGCAACTTGGTCTAATTGAAGATGCCCTCGCTTATTGCAGGGGGGCTGGACTAAATGACCATTAAAGGTCATTTCCAACCCAAATTATTCTATGATTCTATGGTTCTAAGTTCATCTTATTGTCTAATTTACTCTTTTGATCTTAACTTATTGTTACATTGGTGATCAGTATGTTGATATTTCTGCTTACCCTAAGCTAAATCTCTAGTATTTTGTGTGAAACTTCATATCTGCCCCTGGGTTCAGGGCTTGCAAGTTGCTAGAAAGCTAAATAGCTTCCTAATTTTTCTGTGAATCAATAGATGATAATTTTACCTCTTTGAAAGATGTCACAACTTCCTGTAAACCAAACAGATCATTTTTCCCTGCACTGGAGCGAGCAAGTATAAATAATTGTGTCATATTGTGCTTCTTCCCCCTTTTCACTGTGCCCGCCAGTTTTTCACCCCATAGTTTCATTGTGAAACAGTGGGTGCATATATCGGCTTCCTCTAATATGTACTTACAACTATGCAGGTGTGCATACATACATGTGTTTGCATGTATTTCCCAGAACAATAGGTCAGTGGCTGCAGGTTACCACTATTTTAATATTAAATAGAATGTAAAAGAAGAAATTAGGAAAACCCATAGCGTTATGAGTGCCAGAATGCATTATTGCTGTCAGTTCTCAAACCAATATCTTAATAATTACATTGCAATAGAATTGAAATACCAAATATGCAAAGCCAGAGCTCCACATGGTCGTAAAGTGGAAGCAGCAAGAATTGTCAAAGCCTGAGTCTAAGGCCACAGTCTGTTGATTGTTCTATTGTGAAAAACAAACAAAAATGTAAGTTTGTGCAGCATATGAAAACACACATCAAATTGCTGGCGGCGTTTCATCTTCCAAATGCAGCAAATGTTGAAACATATTTAAATTTCCTTCTCGGTTCTTAGATCCTGCTTTATCTCATGTCATTTGTATGACAGGGACTGAAATTTTTGACAGCTGAAATAGATGTCAGTGCTCTACGCCTACAGTCTGATCCAGCAGCAACTGAATTCAAAGGGCATCTCTCCCCTGACTTCAGTGGGAGCTGGGTGACACCTGGCATCAAATGAAAATCCAATTATGAGGGGATACAGTCTCAGTAATCAGCTCACAAGTGCATTTACCCCATATAATCTTCTAGCTCCCTCAACTCTCCCCTCAGTCAGGCACGAGAAGCAAACCAGAGCCAGAAAGCTGGGACCTCAACCTCACAGCCCACATATGAAAGGAACAAAACCGACACTTTCATTAAAGCTTTTTGTTGGCTGGTCATTCACTCTGAATCTCTAAGTCATTTACTGTTGCCTCAGAAACTGTCCTTAGCCTACTTAGCAAAACTTAGGATCCCATAGCAAGGAATAAGCCTGTCTCTGTCATGCTCACACAGGAGCATCCTGCGACAGGATTTTGGAAAGGGGTGTGATTTTGCTCATTATTTGCTATGTACTTGCCCACATCTTTAGACAGTGTGTTTATATTTTTGAGGTAGAAAATATCATGTTAATAGGGAGGGAAAGGAGTCTCCAGCCTACTGGAACAATTCAGATATTAATGTTTCTCTTGGAGAGAATCATTATGGAAAAGGTAAAACGGTGAATAGTTTTGTGTTGGGTTTGTTTTGAGGTGTTTTTTTAATAATAGAGGGGAAAAGTTAAGATATTTTTTGACTCAGAAGTATGTGGCATTTTTTGGTTTGACTCCAACGTTGAAACACTGCCACAAAGCTGTAGTTCCTGATGTGACAGGCTTTCACAAACTCTCCACCACTGCACACGCACATGCACAACTCAATGGCAGCTGTGTGCAAACTCTCCTTTTAAATCCAGCAGCTCCACAGCTTCAATCAGTGCAGGCACACCCTGGGAAAATTAAAAAAAAAAATCAAATCAAAGAGCAAAATACAAAAGAATTGGATACATAACAGGAACTTTGAAAATTACAGCATGGGAAAATCCCAAACATGTTCATGGCTGCCTGGGTGGGCCCTTGGCACTGCAGCTGCTGGGAGTGTGAGGACCCCAAGGCTGCCAGGTCCTGGTTCCCAGATACTGACCCCTCTCAGAGATCTGACAAATCTGGCACAGTTTACCAAAACTTTTTCATTCGACAGAACTAGCATTGCCCAAAGGAAACATCATCAGAAAAGTTTTGCTCAGTTTTAATCACATGTAATGAGGTGTGACATGGAAAGACTCAAAAGGTGCTTGGCAGAGCTCTTGATGCATACAGAGCCAGGAATCCTGGCACATGACCCATTGCTTCCTCTTCAGGCACAACCACCTGGAGTATAAACACAGTGATATTTTAAGAGGTTATCATTCATGTAAAGACAACTACCCTGTTCATAGTAATTTTAAAAGCTCCATTATTCTGCCAGTAGGGTCTTCATGAGAAAAATTAGGTATGTATTTTTTGGAAATCCATGCTGTTTCAATTATGTCAGTAAGGAACAGATTATTCAACTCAACTGACATTATAAATTTCCTCAATATTTTTTCAAGGAAGAAATTCCCATTTTATAATTTAATAAACTTTAAATCTCTTATTTTTATGATCTCTTCTGACAAAAGAAAATAAGTCTATACAATCTCAGACATTCCTTGTTCAGGATGTAGCAGAGAGCAAGCACCCCAAGGCTTACCAAAAAGTATGTGCCTTTTGAAATAATCAGTAAAGGAGAGCCTAGTCAGCACAAGTCATATCAAGTACATATCCAATGTACTGATATGTCGTTGTGGGGAGCAGAACTGAGAGATGTACTGAGAACAAGCAAGCGTATAGGATGCGGCTCATAGTATTTTGGGTGGTTATCAGCACACATAAGTAATCACAGTGGTGGAAGGAAGTAACTGTTCAAAATATTATCTTCTCAAGCTAGCTGATTTTGTGGTTTAAGATGCCACAGTTATTTTCACCGGAATATGTGATGAACAGCTCATCACTGTGCTGTGTGTATGACACATACATACAGCCCAGATAAGACATGGGGTAAGTTAATTAGCAGGTACTGACATGACCAAATGACATGCATACCCTGCAGTCATCTTATTTCTATCCCTTCTTTCATCTTTGATATTCCACTTGTATATGATAATGACAAAGCTATGAAAATGTTGTGACGATCTGATTGAAAAGACGGGGACAAAGAGGCAGAAAGACAAAATGTGTAACAATGAAGCATGTTAGGTTTCTATCTCTTTTTGCCTTTCCAAATATTTTTTCTGAATACTTTCTGGAGGAGTTTTCTTTTAGTACAGAAAATAAAACATGCCGTACCATTCACACACAGATGTGTTAGCCTTTTGTGTAGCTCCTTGGCTTGCTGTCTCATCACCTTTATGTCAATTACCATGCAAGTGTCATGTTTGGATGATTTCCAGTTTATGGTTTAAAAACACTGGTCTCCTTTTCTCTTTTGATCAGGGCTTGTTCTGTAGAGTATCTAGTTCTAAGAAAAAAATGTTTGGTTTATTCTGCTGATAGTAAACATATATATAGCTTATTTTTGGCTTTATTACCAAAAGTACCGATTTTTAATTACAAGTCATCCAAATACCAAGTGCATAGTCATTTCCAAATCTGGATATATTGTATTGTGCTTTCTGATATCTGACAACCTGTTCATAAAACAAAACAAAACAAATATGGAGCAAGTCTGTATTGTTTGTGGTCTCAGCACTTTCTATTAGTTGCAATCATTATCAACCAATGTGTAACACATTGAGTATCTAATAGTGTGTAACTTAATTTGCTTATCTCAGTCTGTTATCCAGTTCTTTCTTACACTTATACTGGCTGAAGCTTTATTGAAACTGTCACAGAGAAGCCCCCCCCAGACGCCTTTATTTTTATTCTCTCAGATGTCTGGTGCAGCAAAATAGTATTATATCACTGCCAAATAAACTAGTTATGTTGCAGGCACAAGAGTATGATAAAATACTAATATGGAACAGCAGGCAAGCCTTAAACCCGCCTTGGCCTGGAGCAAACTAACTTATTAAGGAAATACATATTTTCTCTTGATGTAAGTGGGTTTTGGTTTATTTTCATTTCTCTGATGAGAACTTCTGCTCTGAATACCACCATGTCTGAAGAATATCATTATGTGTGTGTTCCATTGCCAGTGTCAAGACTTTCAACACCTAAAACACTAAGGTTGTTGCATTAGTCCTTTCCATCAAAACTGGTCTTTTTGTTTCCCCACCTAACTGATATTAAGAAAAATAATCTAGTTTCTTGCACTATGCCATGTACTTATCTGAGATTTCAATTTCATGAGCAAGCCTACCATTTTAGAGTTGCTGTGTAATTACTTTCTATTTAAAACAGGATGCCGTCTTTTCGTTTATTTTCATAATTTTGCAGTATGTTTTTCTAACACACTGAAACCAAACTTTTTCATTTATTTTGTTGCTAAACACCAAGGGTATTCTAGAACAGAGTTGCATACAGATTTTTAGGGGGTTGGGTCAACTTCTCCGCAGAGGAACTGGAAATTATTTCTTCCTTTCCTTAGTCTCTGCTATGAGGGCTAGTTTTGCAAATCTAGGTTGTTGTGGTTTAAGCTTCACATAGGTGAAGAAAACACCTGCAAAACACAGAGAAAACAGAAAAAAAAGAAATTAGAAATGATTCAATTCTGAACTAATTATGTACAGGAAGAGGTGAATTTGTCATTTAAATGGGTGAATAAAATTATATAAATAGTGGGAGGAAAACATATTTTTTTCCCAGCAGTTTGGTTTGTGTCTCTGACTTCCACACATTTAGGGCACTGAATACTTACACAATCACTATATCCATGAAGCAGAAAGATGCACAGCAGTATGCCAATCTGGACCTGGGCCCAATATTTTTGAAAGGCCAAAACTTCCCTACAGTACTCAGTTTATATGAAAGCTTAGAGTTTATTACACAAAAAGGCAAGGTGAGTTCAGTTTGAGAATGAGTTTGTTCAAATAGACATAGTCTCCCTAACCTCATTCTTGGAGCTGAGTTACTTCATCATGGTTAGTGTGATTCTTGAAAGATGGGACAGAAGACAGGTTATACGTAAGTAACTCTCTCTGGGAGCCAGATATCATAATTGAAATAAGAAAGTACTGACTCTGAAACACTGATTTTGCTTTTTCTCCCCCAACAGGAAACGCATTTGACCTGCTAGACCCTGCCATCTGCTGCTATTTGGTAGACTAGTACATTATGCTTTTTAATCCCTCTGTTCACCTTCTTCCACGTTACAGCGTTACTGAATCTCGTGTCTATGTGTATGGCTCCAACAAAGATGGTTTTCTGCTGCAAACTGAAATCTTACGTAAATGTATTCAATATATACTGATACACAGGCAGGGCAGACAAGAAACATGCTACCAGTTCCGTGCCTTTACAAGTCACGCTAAATGGTGCCAAATGTCTAATCCCTAGCAGCTACTGTGCCCAAGAAATTGGGTGAGAAGCAACTGGTGGGTACACAGATTCACAGCATGATTATAGAGACATAGAAGAGCAAATTCTTCAGGTGTCAGTGTGTCACATTTTACCTCTGAACAGATCTGCACATTTTGAGTGTTCAGCTATTGACAGCAGAACTGCATTTTGTCCCTTCTTGCCACAGGTTTCCTTGCTGGGAGAGAACCAAAGCCAGGCAGGAATCGGGGACATATAGTGCCAGAGGAAACTCCATTGTAAAACCATTATCTCACAAAACTTATCAAAACATGTTTGTCTTTCAAACAGACTCTAAATCCAACACATCTGCCCTCTCACAGGTAAATGTCATAGAAAAATAAGATATACATGGCCATTGCTGATTTCTGCTGGATTCATTCGTAGCTCTCTGTATGAAAATCTAAAACAAAAGAAGGGCCTCTTCAAATGCTCACTTGCTGTTCAGCCTAGTTTAATTTTGTCATATCATATGATCTCCTCTTAACTGGATTTGTTGCGTAATCATTACAGTTTATATCTACTGTGTACTTTTTGCTGCCCTACTTTTACTTTATCCTATTTCATTTCCCCAAATTAATCACATCCAAGTCATGCACTGGCTCCTACAGCTAAAGGAAAGACCTGCCACTTTTTTTTTATGAGAATCAGGCAGACCAGGGTAGGATTCACAGAGGGAGCCGAGATGCATTGTTTCCTGCCCTAGTCAGATGAAGCACTTAGCATCTACACCTAATTCTTGCTGGCACCAGCGATAGGTACAAAGCTGGGGTAAATATTTTTCTCCCAAAACTGAAAAATGCTTTCTAACAGCATGAAAAGCTGGATTAAATGGCCAAAATGTCTGGAAACCTGGCCCTTCTCTAGAGAACACACAAATTCCTTAGATTATCCAGTGCTGTATGAATTGCCATCTTGCGGGGGTTAGTCTCTTGTGGGTTTTATCCCTTACACCAGGCTTCACGTAATTCAAACATTAACTGCTTCTATAGCTAGATGAGAAAAAGATTTCTAGTCCACTCTTCCTTAAGAGGAGAAAATGTACAAAGCTGCAGTAGGAATAATATTCAGCCTGTACCACAGTATGTCCTCAACAACTTTAGCAGTGATCTCATAAAAAAAATAGTCAAGCATCTTCTGGAAAATAACCAAAGGTCTGTTGCAAATGAATCAAATATTATATCTGCTATTTGGTTGCAAATGTTGAACACATGGTGCTCAAAAACATTTTGTCTCCACTGGAATGCAATAAAGGCTTCAAACATTTTGATTAAAGCATTGATCCAATCCACTGTCCCATCTTCACAAGCGACTGCATTGCAATCTGTCTAGGACTCTTTTTAACCTTACTGTGCAGCAGCAAATAAGATACTCTCTTAAAAATTTAGATGTATATATATCTTTCTTGTTACCACTACATTCTCTAAATTCTGACACAGGTAAAGGCCAGAAAAAATACTTGACTTATGTTTTGGTTTTGGATGAGATACAGATAATTTTCTTCATAATAGCTGATACGAGGCCGTGTTTTGGATTTGTGCTCAAAGCAGTGTTGATAACACAGGGATGTTTTCATTGCTGCTGAGCAGTGTTTACACAGAGCCAAGGCCATTTCTGCTCCTCACCCCACCAGCAAGCAGGCTGGGGGTGCACAAGGAGCTGGGATTGGACTCAACCAGGACAGCTTATCACAACTGACCCAAGGGATATCCTACACCATATGGTGTTATGCTCAGCATGAATCTGGGGGAAGAAGGAGAAAGGGAGGACGTTGGGAGCGATGTTGTTTGAATTCCCAAGTAACTGTTACATGTGATGGAGCCCTGATGTCCTGGGAATGGCTGAGCAAGTGCCTGCCCATGGGAAGTGGTGAACGAATTCTTTGTTTTGCTTTGCACACGACCTTTGCTTTACTTGTTAAATTGTCTTTATCTCAACCCATGAGTTTTCTCACTTCTACCCTTCCAGTTTTGTTCCCCATCCCAGCAGAGGGGAGTGAGTGAGCAGCCCCATGGGGCTGAGTTGCCGGCTGGGATTAAACCGTAGCAATGTATCTGATGGCTCAGTTCTGCCAGCAGGGGAAATGTTGGTACTTGGTGATGCCTGCAATGAGGCACAATTTTCTCATTAAGTGTGCTATAGCTCCTTAAAACTGCACACACACTCTTGTCTAAATTCATAAACAGGGCTCTGTATTTGCTACTGTGGTTCAGAGACTGCTGCAGAAGTAGAGACGCGTTCTGTTCTGTGCCCTTGACCCTCATTGCTGAGGGCTCCTCACTTTCCTGACCTATTCTCTGGAGTTGTAACATCAGTTCTCAAATTTGGAAAAAAACCTAGACTTGGCTTACACTTCAAAGTATATCACATCGTGAAGTGCACAGCACTAATGCCCAGGTGGTATCCAAATTCCCTCCTGCTTACATTTTTCCAGTTGTAGCACCAGCTCAGTAAGCCATCACACTTCATAACCAGGCTCACAGGTAGGATAATGTCACTAGCACACCTGCTGCTTTTTAGTCTATTCTGCAGACAATGAACAGAGAACAGAAGCAGTACCTACGTGCAAAAACCCCAGGTAGCACAGCTCCCGTTCTGCCGGAGGGAAAGATTCAGAAAGAGGAGAGGGTGTCGGCAGCCTTTTCCACCCTGCGCTGCAATCCTGTGCTTGCTAATGTGTGAAGAATGGCAAGATTACACAAGGTTAAAGCCAGCTGCCAGGTTCTCCATTTTCACATGATTAGGCTGCCCTGAAACAAGTTCTTTGAACAGGCTGAGAGTACTGCACAGAAGAAGGGGGTAGATTCATTTGAAGTTCTCTATGCTGATGTTTGGCATTGAATGCAATGAAGAATAATGTTTATTTAAGGGTAGTAGTAGGAACCATGGGAGTATTTCAGCCTAAAATAATAGACCTCAGCAGCTTACTTCTTCAAATTTCAAAAGGGGTAATGGCTTGAAGGTGACTGAATTGAGCCTTTGACATAATATTCTCTTTGTCCACTTAAATCCATGGAAAGTCTAATAGTTCAATTTTATAGTTCAGTAGTTTTAAATTAAAAAATACTTTAGCCTTTTGTTCAATACCATTAACATAAAATCCTGGCAGCACTGCAAAATTAACATCCACAGTAATTGGCAGCTTAAGCCAGCTATTTAGAATGCCTCTACACAACATTATCGCTTCCTTCATTTAAGACTATATTTTCCAGAATTTTTTTTTGCATAAAAAGCCATGGCTGTCCCACTATCAGCTTCCCTAGGCAAAGATGTTATTTCAAATACACCGTCAATACTTCCTTCTCAGAAGGGATACTGGAACTAATTGTACTGACTGAACACAACAGCATGGCCAAACTTGAGAACATTTCTCTATATTTTGTAGGTACTTTTTTTTGAAACTGCATAAAACCCCCAAGTATTTCTGGCTAAAAATAACTGAGTACTATTAAACTGTTGAAATATTTTCATGCTCAGATGGCAAGTTCCATCGGAAGTTTTAATTGCATTGGGAAACTTAATATTTGCTGTCAATTTTATAGGTGAAATCAGAAGGAAAAGCTGCTGTCATGGTTACCTGAAAAAGTCCAGAATTAAGACCCCTTCCTGGTTGCTTTTAATTTTGATAACCATAAAAATTACCTATCTAGAGGAAAAGGGAGTTGTCACTGGGTCTTGGTTTTCTGTCTGTGGTTCTTTTTTCCTGAGGGCAACAGGGAGGAAGAGATTAACTTCAGCAAGAAATTACTGGAGTGCAGAGGATTGCAAAAGCTACATTTTCATCACCTTATTTACAAGATCCAGCATTTTCCTTCTTTGGATCAGGGATCCACAAGAATTGTGGGATTTATTAGTTGTCTGAGATGTTTTAAAGAAATCATTAAAGATTTTCTTAATTTAAAATACTTCAAAAATTTCACAAGAGGAGCTGTAGAAGCAGACACAAAAGAATCTAAAGATTGTAAGAACTATACCAAGGTTTCTGTAGGTGTTTCAGCCAAGATCTGCCATAAAGAACATTTCCTGAGTCATGTTTGGAAAAAATGTAGCTCAGCTAGACAGTTATACCGGACAATTAAAATTGCCCTTATTAAAATGCTTTAACCAAACAGGTGATGATTCAGGCATATATTTTTTTTCCTCATTTACAACTACATCCATAAATACTTACCTAGGATATTTGTAAGTGGTAGCATCTGACTGTGTAGCTGACGTGGACTTTTTCTGGCCACATACTGTTCAGTATGTATCAAAAGTCATATGGCAATGGGAATACAAACATGTTTGATGTTATTCCAAAAATATTCATTGCTGTTCTAAGCACTCAAGGAGTTCTTCTATATGAAACAGGTTCAGCTCCCAGTTTGAAAAGATGTCATTTCATACCACAAAGTCCATCCCTGCCACAGCTGCAGTCTTTCTAGTCATGACTCACATATTTCTCCACTTTTTCACTCTTTTCATAAGATATAAAAATGCCTGGTTTTATATATAACCCTGGCACAGCTCTCTTGATTTATTAAATATCTGCCTTTGTTGCTAAAGGTGTACTGAAATTGCCCAGCATTTGCCAGAGCCGGATGGGAATCATTCATCTCTTCCTTGCTCCCAGTTCTGGATTGTGGGATGCCAGCACAACAGGGTCAGGGAGATGCATTCATCTGTGAGGAACCTATCTTAGCTTGCCTGCTTCCCAGACATATTTATCTGAATGGCACAAACCTTTAGAATTACCAAATTGCCTTGCTGCAAGAAAACCCAGGGCTTAGCATGTCAGAAGTACTTAAAACTATTTTTATATATAGACATATGAGGGGGAAACATCAGTTTTCTCTTTCCAGAGAGAGCTGCTATATCTTGTTTTCTGCAGTTGCACCTATCTGTGTTCAAGGAACTCACAGGTCACTGTCTGGAAAAGTTGCTACTGTAGTTGAGGTAATAACAAGAGAAAAGATATTGCAAAAATTATCTAGTCCTGCCAACCTACTAGCATATGAAAAACCTGGGCTTAAACCCACATGACAAATATAGCTTCAGAGTTGCTTATATTGGGATACAAAAAGCATTTAAGGTCTACAGTACATTGACTAGTCTAATTAGGACTTTCAGTAGTGTTTTTGATGCACAAAACTATTAACATACAAAATGGGAGCCTAATCCTGAAAACAAACCTAGTTTATTTCTGTTAAGGCAAGATTCTCCTGCAGGAAGAAGTTCATGTCGGAAGAGAATTGCAGAAACAACCAGCTCAGTGTTCTGATAACAACTAAAAGTTACCAAAGCCAGTGTTGAATTCAGACCTGTATTAGCATTATGTGTGAGACTGAATAAATGCACACAAATGCAGTCCTCCAATTTCAGGTCTGCTTTCCACATAGTGTTCCATGGTAACAACTTCTCTGCAACACTTGGCTTAGATACATAGGAAAGATAATACGTACTGTGGTTCATCTTGAGCAAGTCATTTTAACTAGATGGGCTGTCTACGGTGCTTGGCCAGCTAGCTCTTTCCAAGCAGATTTTACAACCTACAAATACTCACAAGCAAAGATCTACCTGCTATTTCTACCAAAAAAAAAAAAATAAATTAGTTCTCTTGTCTACTTGGCAATTTCTGTTTTTCACGCTAGTTGTAAGAACTTACTTTTCAGATTACTTCTCCTTTTCTTTAAGATTTTATCAAAACTGGCCAATAGTTTAGTTTTGAAGGGGTGGTGTAGCTGCTGTGCTTGGAACTGGAGTAGCTGCGCTGCCTGTTGCATTGCCCTCAGATCCAGGGACCTTTTTTCCCTTTTGAAGGTGCTGGAGAGTGTTGAACAAGGCCCTGTAAGCATAGGCCAAGCCCCAGCACGTTGCCATGATTTGTCTCTCTCTGGTATGACCAGAATGGCAACACACCTCACTTAAGTGTTTTACTAATTTTTCTGGATTTTGCATTTGTTCAGGGGTGAAATTCCAAAGCACTGGAGGGGCCCACTGGCCTAGATACTTGCCCATACTGTCCCACACACCCTGCCACTCATGACTGTCCAGCCTCAGGGAAAATCTCTTTGTCCTCCTATATCATAGTCTAACCCTGGACAAGGCCCAAACCCTACTCTGTTTAACCCTTGGTAACAGACAAAATGGTGGTGGATCAAACACACTCTTATGTGCGTGCCAACATGGTGAACCCCATCACAATCAGCAAACAGGTCTCAAGGGTATTCAAAGGCCATTCAAAACCTTCAAAACTCTCAAATGATGTTGTAAACAGTCGGGTGGAGAGGCTGGGAGGATGAGAGAATGTCTCCTTCACAGGTTGACCACCCAAGAAGGAGAAAAAAGATGTGTAACTGCTAAGCACTTCTATTATATAGCTCCCAAAGTATAGAAGTGGTGACCACACTGGGAATGCAAGCCAGATCAGTTTCGTGATCAATGAGTCTATTGTACTACAAGACATTACCATAAAGTACAATGAGACAAGAACCTTAGCCCAAACCCCCCATCTGAGAAACACTAACACAGGAAATACCGGCTGTAAATAAGGTACAACATGATGAGCCTCTGAGATCCAGAGAAACAACTTTGAGAGCAAATAAATCAGCATTGTGATGAATGACTTATTAATCTGAAAGAGTGAATGCTTATCATAAATATGATTAGACACACTCTGGTCAGATCAGTCGTTATCTCAACCCTTCGTGCCCCATGTTAGGCGTCAAAAAGAACTGTCGTGGTTTAAGCTTAGTCATAAATTAGGAAACCACGTAGCCTGCTCGTTCTCCCCCTGACACCTATCTCCTGGAGGGATAGGGAGGGGAATGGAAAGAATGTAACTCCCACGGATTCAGATAAGAACAGTCCAGTAACTAAGGTATAACACAAACCACTGCTTCTAACACCAATAACAATAATGATAAGGGAAATAACAAGAGAAGAGAATACAATCGCTCACCACCCGCCGACCAAACAGAGAGCTAGCCCTTCCAGGTGACTTCCAATTTACATCCTGGGCATGACATGCAGAGGTATGGAATACCTCTTTGGTTAGTTTGGGTCAGGTGTCCTGTCTCTGCTTCCTCCTGGCTTCCTCTCCTCCCAGGGCAGAGCATGAGGCTCGGAAAGTCCTTGGTCAGCCTAAACATTCTAAGCAGTAGCTAAAAACATCGGTGTTATCAGCGCTGTTCCCAGGCCGAAAGTCAAAACCACAGCACTGCACCAGCTACTAAGAAGGAGAAAAAATGTCTGCTACTGCTGAACCCAGGACACACCCAAATTCAGCAGCATCATTAAAGCACTGATCTCAGACATCTGTTATTGCTGGTCATAAAACTGCTCAGCTACATTTTACCATGAATTTCCAGGGTTATGCCTGCATGCAGTATGAAACTGTATGTTCCACTGATAATCTCAGCTACTCTTCTTTTTCATGTAATGTTCAGAAATGCAAGTTTATTTCTTTTCTCTCTTTTGGCTTTATTTTACTGCCTTTTCCATGAAAGTAAGTACAGATTGTTTATTAGGAGCTTTGGTCTTACGTACTCCTTTACAGCGCCTCCATGCTTCTTACATATTCTAAACCAATATGTAAGCTATTTAAAATGTAAAATGCATTTTAACTCTTAGGAGTGGAGAATGCAGTACTTTGCCAGAAAGGGCCAGATGGTGATCCATCACCAAAAAAAAGTAACACATCATTTACTCAAGTAAAGCAACGCACTTGTTCTTAAAATCAAAAGGAATCTGGTTTCATTTAATACTTACATAGGCAGGAATACAAAGATATCAAGGAGCACACAGTTTTTAAGGAATATACCTAAAATCAATGCAGAAAATATAGATTAAATGTGTATACCAGAAAGGCAAGATCAAAATTGCTTTTTGTTGTTTTTTTCTTATATGCCCTGTATGATGTTCTTTGATGAGCTAAAACTTAAGGAATTTCTCACAATTTTCTTGTATTAAAATTAATTCCCCTAAGACAATGACAGTGTTTAATTAGAAAATGTCAACATTAAAAGACCAGACTATTCTGCTCTCTGCCAAATGTGTCAATGTCCACTTACTTCTTGAGCTTCTGCCTAAAATTTATTGTGGGATTGGTTATGAGTGAATATATTCCATGCTTGTCAGAGTGAGGAAATTAAATTCACTGATTTCTCTCTGACTTCTGTGATTAATTGATTCCTTCAGGGAAAATAAATATATTTATCACCTTTAAACTGCAAGATTCCTAAAAGAAATTGTTGTATCATATAACAGATCAGAGAATGTACAAGTAGTCCTCTGTGTTCTGATTTCGAAGATCAAAAAAAAGCAAGAGAAGTAAAATTAATCTAAGAAAGTAAAATTAATCTAAGATTAACACGTAAAAAATGATAAACAGAAGAAGTGCACATCTACTTGGTCACCTTAGTGACAAACTTTCCCTATTCCCTTCTCCCAACAATATTTTGAAGCGTGTACTTTACATCACTTAAGCATGAACAGTCTCAGTGAGTAGAGAGGAATGAGAGAATCCATGTATCTGGGCCTAGTTTTCTCAATCAATCCATGTACAAGATTGGCCCCACCTCCCAGGGGCAATTTATTACCTCTAAAATGCTTCTCTAAGACAAATCAGGTGAATCATCCTCCAAGGACAGCCACATCTCTACCTTTCATACAAGACAAGCATAGGGTGACCCATAAGCATTTTCCATACAGCTTTCAACAACTAAAGGTGACTGAGGTGAAACCCACTCACAAAGTTTTATAATACAGACATTTTTCCTTACAGAAATGCAGATCTGAGAAGAGGCATGCCCTGGAAAGCATCAATCATGTGGCTGGCAGCCACGCTTCCTCAACTGCTTTCCAGGGTCCTGCTCAGCTTCACACAACCAAGCATTTTAACTGCTGAATGGAAAACAGTTAAAATGTTATTTATTGGAACAGGCCACAATATAATGTGATCATAAAACACTCCACACACAGAAAATTCCTTATATGTATCTTGAATTTTAACAAATTAAAGGAACACACAAAAAATTATAGTTTTGAACTTGAGTCCTCATCATGGAAAATGTCCCTATTTGAGAGAATATTTAAACAGATGTTTAATATTAGATCTGTGCTTAAATACGGTTGAGATGAATGGGATTCAGATGCATGCTTAAATCTAGTCTTCTGCACAGGGTCTTCCTGAATAGGAATTGATTCAATGTGCATTGAAGAGCTTCCCTGAACTATTTTAAGCCCCGGCTCAAGGACCTTAAGTAGTGACATTATTAAAAGAGAGCAAAAAATACAAAACCAGAAATTTTACTATTAGAGACATTCATCTAAACAAGGGAAATGCCCTGTGGTCTACATTAATTTCAGGCACACATCCTAGAAATCCAGCGGGGATTTTTTGAATGCTCAATATTGAGAAATAGCTCAACTGTTTAAGTCTGCTGAAAACAAGACATAACATCTGTTAGTGTTGTTCTCATTCTAAAAAAAAGAAAACACAAACCAAAAAACCAAGAAAAACCCCCACCAAACCTGCTTTAAGAATAATACTCTCTATTACAAGTAAATGAGGTTCTTTAACAGTACTTTTCTCTATGTCCACCTAGCTACTGCAGTAACAAGCCTATATTTTTCGTCCTATTTTTTCCCATAAATGGCGGTGAGGTACAACTGAAAATATTTCCAATGCATCATAACCACAACTACTTACTAAACTTAGAAGACTAGTCAGATGAAATCTATACTGACTCCATAAAGCTTCAGGCTTTGCATGTTAACCGATGGTAGCAGAATCTAACTACAAAGCTTTCATTGAGCATGCCATAAAATATGACTTGGGATAGCTGGAAGTTAAGGTTTAATTTTGGAAAACAAACTCAGCAAGCGTTTAAGTCCCATACAAATTAGTAGGATACTATATAAGCAACTTTTTTAAGAATACATTTGAAGTATTTCCATTACTTTATATCAGTACATTGGAATTTGAGTCAAAGCCAGTCAAGATCCCTCCAGAATGGTCACTGAAATTTGAATTAGGATATTAGACTGTGACTTTTTCTGGTACTGAACAACTCAGTATAGTAAAAATCATGAAGAAACTAAACATTCAGAAAGGGCTTTATAGATACAAGAACTGTTTATATTAAGCAGAGAAAACAGAATCTGAGTCTTTAATGGTGATTACACACCTAGTGAAGTATCCAAAGAATAAGCAATTTTATTTGTAAGGTAATTGTAATTTTGAAAGCATCTTAAAACCTCAGTCCATGTTACGCCTTTGAGTAGTCAATTCATGGTATTTATCTAGCCTTACTGCAAAAATATCTTCTCTTGCTGCCCCACTAAACCCCTGGTGTTTGGCAAATTCTTTCTATTTCACTTAATATTATAAAAATGCTTTGTAATATAAGGGTTCTGAATTATTTACTGGAAAATTACATACACCACAATATGCACCAATCTAAGTTCTTTTAATGGCACTAATACAAAAAAATAATCTGAATGCACTACATTACATGTGTTCCAGAATGTTTCTGGGGCAGGCATAATTCTGGTTTTGTTGTAAGATAATTTGTGTAATTTTTACAAGCTTGATATGAAAATCACTGATATTCCACCACAACTATTATATAGTTAAGCTACTAACACATGACAGTCATTTTGATTGGAATGTATCCAAGTGATTTTTATAAACAGAGATTGTATCTTTCACTAATCCTTTATACTGAGAATCTTTAAGAACTGAAAGGGTGACTGAATTCATGCAGAACATATAGTAGCAAGGTGAACCATAAGACAAGTAAGCCACATTTTTACTTGATGAATAGATAGGATTCATGTAATAGAAAATTTAAACTACTAAAAAAAGCCAATAATGTAACCACTGAAGATGATGGAGTTGAAAGCCTATTCCTTCAATTACATTTAAACTAAAGCTAAGATGATATAAGACTGCAATATATATCAGGCTATCTTGCATATTTTAAATATATGCCATGTACTGTATTCACAAAAAGTACTAATAAAAATAAAGTAACTGTAAGGAAATCCAAATACAGCCCTTTTCTAAAAAAATCAAAACAGGAGCAAACAAAATACTGGAAGATAATTCTATACTTTAATTACATTGTTCTCAGCAATCATCTCAAATTTCTTCCTGCACAGTTAAAATAAAATAAAGCACTATCACCCTCATGGCCTTCTGCTGCAGCCAGCCAGGCCTGAGTGCATTTCTGCCTTTAATTCAGTATGGATAGATAATGTCCTTTGTTCTTTTTCTGATGTGTTTGACACCTGCTGTCTTTGTAATCAGGGAAATGAGTGAGGAAGTT
Source organism: Psittacus erithacus (assembly GCA_009867235.2). Taxonomy (NCBI): domain Eukaryota; kingdom Metazoa; phylum Chordata; class Aves; order Psittaciformes; family Psittacidae; genus Psittacus; species Psittacus erithacus. Next base: position 5,802 of record WYDI02005115.1, on the reverse strand, counting down.
CCGGCAGAGAGGCTTTTAGTCAGAAGCAACACCTGGGTCCCCGTCTACGCCTTCACATCACGTAACACTTTCCTACACCAACAGCACAAGAGACGGAAAGCTGAATGAGTGGTGGGCTTTCAGCTCCACATATAATATAGGCTCAATGGGCTGCTGTTGAAATTAATGGCAAAACTCAAGCCATATGCCAACCCCTTCTTCCACTAAAGTGATGGAAAAACTACCTTTTTTCCCCCCCTTTATTTATTTTAGGATGATTTATGAGGGAATGCTGTTGCATTCCACTTACAGCAAGAAGCCATAGCCAAATCTACCAGGTTTTGCAGCCAGGTCTGTCACAATTTCTTACAATGGAATCCTGGCCAAAATCACTATTTCTGTGGACTGCCTTCACTTCAAAGTTATCTTGAGTTATAGTAGTCTTTGCTTCAAGTTTCTTCCATGCAGCAAATGCCTTAGCTTAGCAAGGCAATATGTTTAAGACAAGCCCACTTTCCACAGAGGGTACGGGCTAAAACTCATGCTAACATGTCAGATTTTTAAGAGGTTATTTCTGCCTGATTGGTTTTTAGTGAAACTTCACATTTACCGTGCAAATTCAGATTGGCTACACAAATCAGAGCCACAGGGCAGGAGGAAATAACCTATAGAGCAAACTAGCATATGGTATCTGCAAAAAGCTGTGGGATTTGCCCCGCAGGTCTCAGAGGCTTCACTAGTGGCCATAGTCCCGTTATGAAGACTGGTGGTATTTCACACTGACACAGTTTTCACGCAGATTATTTTTACGTAAAAAGGAACTATTAATTTCTTAGTAAATTTAAGCTAATTGTAGTAAAGGTACACATCACAACTGCATTAAACTCCTGTACAAATGAGCACACTGGGTTTGGAGATTTGTAGTATGGTTTTGGGCCTCATCAGGGTGAAAGCACAGTAAAAAATGTCTGGTAGTAACAATACTATTCTGAGAGTAAATTAGAGTCATGGGTCTGAACTGAGCAGAATAGGGTCTAAATGCTGGCCTTTGGGTACAAATGTAAGTGCAGCTGGTGCAAGCATAACACTAACCACATGCAAGTATAGAGGAACCAGAAAACATACTGCTGGTTTAGAGGAGGGGTTAACAGTGGTTTCTCCGTAACTTTGATTTGTGAACAGCATGCTAAAATGTTGTCAGCATACGGAATTTGCCCACAGATTTTGTAGATATTAATTAACTAGTTCTTTCAGTGTTGAAAGCATTACGGCATTATCTCCTTTTCTTCACAACTGAAGAGAATGAAGCAGAGGAGGTTAATAACATATGGAAAATGACAGTCAAATGACATGGTAGAATTAAGTTTAGAATTATTATGCTTTCACTTCATGCTTCTGAGCCACAATCTGTATTGCATGGTTTTCCTGGGAAAAAAATGAAAAAAAAAATTAAAAAAATTAAAAGGTATAAGAAAATTATGTTATTTCTCTAATTTGACATTTTCAGGTGTAATGTATCTTTAGACATTTGCAGTGCAATTCTCTTACTTCCCCGATTTTCTTAAATTTATTTCCTAATAAATAGCTCATAAATATTCCTAAATGCTGAATATCTCCATGAATAAATTGAGTAGCACTGCCTACTTGGATTTTTTTACATGCTGACAATTCTTCAAAATTAACATTTTATTTATTAAGGTTGGTGATTAAGAGAATCCTCTGCCTGTGCATCCTCTTTCAGCTCTGGATGCACTATTGTCATTTTGTGTGCGCAAAAGTCTCCAGCTATTCCACTTTGAAAAGTATTCTCTGCTTTTCATAGCTTTCTGGATTTCCCCAAGTGAAATTACAGCAACTTTAGAAATCTGCTGTAATGCTACAATGCCACCATCTGGTTACAGTCAAGGATTTGATCTTGCAGGTGGTGAAGGCTCTGAGCCTCAAAGAATTCAACAAGACACCACTAACAACATAGGCTGGCTATGGAACAGATGTATGCACCAAATTGGTCTTGTTTATTGAGGGATTTTGATTAGCCAGAGATTGAGAGTAGTATTAAAGAGCGAGTAAAGCATCTGCTTTTCCTGCCTTTCCCTTTATTTGCCACATCAGTTCTGCCTAAGAGGCTCTGAATCCTGAATAAATCACACTTGTATGTGTGATTGCGCATAGCATTTAAAGAGCAGTTTCCATCTTTTTGATGCTCCCAAAGCCTTCCTCTGGGAGCTCCTTGCTCAGGAAAGCGGGGGCTTGCACCAGCAGCCCCCATCCCCAGCCCAAACGCAGATCTCCCTCTGTGCAGGACAAGCAGAACCAGGCCCTGAGCTCTTGAAATCCTACGCCAAAAGCTCAAAACCTTTACTGAGGAAATTCCCAATATCTTAACCATTGTAAACTCCCTTGTGAAATCATATCATGGGAAATAATGCCACTCTTCTTGGAGGAAAACATAGTGCTTTCTCTCTTTGGAAACAGATGAGCAAGTGGAAGAGAGCAGAAGATGCTGTGGAAGCACAAAGTGAAAGAAAACCAAGATAAATAAGAACTACATAGTCTTTGAATATCAGTCACGGCCAAAAGCAGTGTCTATTTCAGTGTCTAAACCTGACTAGCCAGAATCTGATTTTACATATGTTGAATGCAAGCAGCTTTGCAATATTTCTGCTCACTTCTTGCTCTATTGTAAAATGCGAGCTGGCAGGGAATGCCAAACAGCCATATTTTACTTCTTGCAGCACAAAGAAAAGGCATTAAGGTGGTTTGGAAACATATATTATAATATGTTGCTGCATTACTATTCTGAGCGCTAATCTTAAATCAAAACCATTTGGGCTGCTAAACAGATTTCTGCTGAATATAAGTAAAATGTGAGATAAAATTAAATGAGCAGGAGGAGCAAGTCATAAGTCAAAGGGCAGCCTCTTTCTTTTCATGGGCTAAAGGAAACAGAACAGTATTGTTAAGAATATAAAGGGAGATTAAAGAGTTAACAGTGGTGTCTCACAAAACACATTTTTAAAATAAACTTTGGAAGATTAAGTCATAAAACTGTCTGCTCTTGAGAACCATCAAGGCAGAATTACTTGTTTTCCACAGTTTATTGGAGAGGGAATAAGTCTAAGGAGCAGAGTATGTAGAGCCTGGGACATGGTATAACAGGACTGGGAAGCTACATCTAACAGAAAGGTAAAAGCATGAGATGAAGGGGTGGGGAAGATCCTATTTTTCTATTAAAGCTACCAAAGGACAAAAAAGTTTGTTCAGTTTCATATCTAAAACCAAAATGATTATTATTCCTGGGATATAAGTAAATTTGCTATAGTTAGATGTTTAATATAAAATGAGCAAAACATAGATTTGAGCCTAAAATGTTAAACAGCAGAAGGCAAATTTATCTTAGGACCCACGAACATCTCAGAAATAAAGGTGTAAAACCACAGCTTTTTCAATGGGGCACAGTTTGTACTAAATAGGTGAGAATATCTGGGCCAATTGTTTCTTGAAATAGATGTGTAAGACTCATATCTGTTGCCTTACCAAAACATGCAACCTTCTCAGCTTTTATACTTTCACAAAGGACCATGTTAATCCCACTCCATCACAGTGGTATCGACTTTCACAGTTACAGTGGACCCCTTGGTTTGCAAAACGCTAGTGTATGCATTTTAACTGAAAGTAAAGTCATAGAACCATAGAATAGTTAGGTTTGGAAAGGACCTTAAAATCATCAAGTTCCAACTCCCCTGCCATGGGCAGGGACACCTCACACTAAACCATGTCACCCAAGACTCTGTCCAACCTGGCCTTGGACACCGCCACAGATGGAGCATTCACAACTTCCTTGGGCAACCCATTCCAGTGCCTCACCACCCTTGCAGTAAAGAACTTCCTCCTTATATACAATCTAAACTTCCCCTGTTTAAGTTTGAACCCGTTAACTCTTCTCCTATCACTACAGTCCCTAATGAAGAGTCCCTCCCCAGCATCCCTATAGCCCCCCTTCAGATCCTGGAAGGCTGCTATAAGGTCTCCACACAGCCTTCTCTTCTCCAGGCTGAACAGCCCCAACTTCTCAGCCTATCTTCATACGGGAGGTGCTCCAGTCCCCTGATCATCCTCATGGCCCTCCTCTGGACTTGTTCCAACAGTTCCATGTCCTTTTTATGTTGAGGACGCCAGAACTGCACCCAGTACTCCCAAGTGAGGTCTCCCGAGAGCAGAGCAGAGGGGCAGGATCACCTCCTTGGACCTGCTGGTCATGTTCCTTTTGATGCAGCCCAGGGTGCAGCTGGCTTTCTGGGCTGTGAGCGCACACTGAAGCTGGCTCATGTTCATTTTCTCATCGATCAACACCCCCAAGTCCTTCTCCACAGGGCTGCTTTGAATCTCTTCTCTAAAGGATATTTAGGCTGTGGTGAATCATTTAAGAAGTTCTCATAAGACATAGCTTCTGACATTGAGAGAAATCAAGAGCGATTTGAACATCTTCACATTATTTCTTATTTCAAGCTATTTTAAAGTAAAGTATATGAGTAATGACAATGACTTATGATGGGAGAATCATAAGTTCATGTAGTCAGCACAAAATATTTTTCACTTAGGAGGATGTAGTTTCTCTATGGATTCTTTAATCAAGTAGCTGAGTTTGGTAGGCATATGCTTGCAGACTCTTGTTTAGAAAGGACTTTCTGGTCAGACTATTGTTTAACAAAGATGTTAATGATAGAAACAGGACATAAAATGTTTTGAAAGTAAAGCTCTTTAAGAACCAGCTTAAGAGGCATTACAAAAACTAGTGTCAGCTAGGTAATACAAAAAGATCTGCAGAGAAAGATACTAGAAATACAGAAGAAAATGATAATGTGAGACAGAGTGAATGCAAGGAGAAAGTAGCTTATAAAACAGATATTTAGCAGAATGCAGAACCCCAGAAAGCAGAAAACAAGGCATATTTTTGCAGCATGATAAGGACTTGAAACTAGATTTGTGTCATCAGAAATACCACAATTCAATCTCTTATTCCAAGTGAAAGCTGTGATAACAGTCTTGATGAAGTGTATGCTGATGAATACTCTGTAAATAGTAATCATTTGCAATTATTGCTAGTAGTTGGCTTTCGTGTCTTTCTGTTTTATGACTGCACTTGGTTCAAGAATGATCTGAAAAGAATCTTCTACTCCAGCAGTTTGGCTTCTTGTTGCATTTAAAGCTGCATGAAAGCAATTAAACTCCCCAAACTTTGTACAGCTTAAAAATGTTAGTTTGGATGATGTTTCTTTTTTTTTTTTCCTTTTTTCTTTTTTTTTTTTTCTTTTTCCTTTTTTTGTTGTTATTGTTGTTTTTATTTATTTAAAGAAATTAGGCCATCCTGTCTTCTGAATACACTACTGGCCTGTGGCTGATCACTAGGGATTTTTGTTCTGAAATATTCAGGGCTTTATTCACTTGTCTAAAGGTAGGTTTCTATTTAAGATCCCCTGCCATAGTTAGCCACATGGGCCTGGTGGATGTCATTAAGACCTGTATCCCTCTGAAAAGGCAGGTAGAGTATCTCATACTGTGCAGTATGTCAGTATCAGGCAATGAAGTTGTGTGTTCAGAAATGAGGAACATGGAAACCATCATATCAATGATATTTCTTCAAGAAAAGTGATGAATATTTTTTTATAAATTCTAACTCAGAGATCTGTGTTGGAACCAGTCTTGTTCAACATCTGTGTCGATGACATGGACAGTGTGATTGAGCGCGCCCTCAGCAAGTTTGCCGATGACACCAAGCTGTGTGGTTCGGTTGATATGCTGGAGGGAAGGAATGCCATCCAG
>WYDI02005114.1:0-10056 GCA_009867235.2 Psittacus erithacus | reverse complement strand
AGCTGCCTCAGTACCCTTGGCTGGATGCCATCCAGGCCCACAGACTTGTATGTGTCTAAGTGGTGTAGCAGGTGACTATTTGCCCTTGGATTATGAGGCTTCATTCTGCTCCCTGTCCATGTCTTCCACCTCAGGGGGCTGAGTACCCAGAGAACAACTGGTCTTACTATTAAAGAGTGAGGCAAAGAAGGAATTAGATACCTCAGCCTTTTTCTCATCCTTTGTTACTATGTTACGCCATGTATCCAATAAAGGATGGGGATTCTCCTTAGTCCTCCTTTTGTTGCTAATGTATTTATAGAAACATTAGAGACATTTTTTATTGTGTTTTATGGCAGTTGCCAGCTTAAGTTCTAGTTGGGCTAGACATCACCGAACAATACTCTGCTGAACCTTGCAGAAACAATTTCATATATTTTTTCTTACATAAAATTATAGCTAGCATGATTTAAATGACTCCATCCTTTCTTTCATTTTTATTAAGTGTGACCTGCCTTAACTTATGCAGTATCCTGTCCCAAGGTAAAAGCAAACAAACAAAAAGAGCATGAATGTTCTCTTTCTAAAGGTCATATCTCTTATGATTAATGTGTTGTTTTCAACACAAATATCACTCAGCAATTATAATGTGAATGCAACTACCAAATTTCTAAGAGAGAAGGGGCTTGCTTATTTATCTAGAGTTTTGCTACCCAAAGCCGTTTGAAGAATGAATGTTTCTAATAGGTATCCATACTTCATTCACAAATCAGACCAAAAAATTGTAAAGGCCATGAGTTCTTTCATATTTTCATGCTGCAACCTGTAATTTCAACCTGACATTTCCAGTCTTTCTCAGATGTGTGGCTCCTGTGTTAGTTTTTATTCCATTGTTAAATACACCGTTAATAGCACAGAGGGTGAAGGGGGACTGCTAATAGAATATTGATGAAGGCAGAAGGAGTTTTGTGTCTTTGGGGATCATAATTACTTTCATTTTTTCTCCTTTTTTCCCATTGTACAGCCTGAATGTGCTGCACAACTGTCCTAAAATGCCAACTGTCTGTCAATGTCATCTATCAAGGGTCAGTCAAGGATTCACTCTGACAGATATTTATGTCTTAAAAGAAATGTAACTTAAATTTCATAAAACTGAATTCAACACTGGCTTTAAAGCAAGACACTTAAGGCCAATGTTGAATGTAAAGTTTTGCTTCCTACTTATTTTACATCTACTTTATTTACTCTCTCTGTTAAGTAAGTATACTGATGACATAAATTAATCTGCTTGCTCTCTCTAGATCATGTGAATCACCTGTACTGATACTAGTGTGGGTATTACCTGGCCCAACAGCAGATTTCACTGATGTAAATGTTACGGATATAATTAGTCAAAGGAATGCAGGCTTGAGACTCAGGCATCATGTCTCTGTCCCTGCTTCTGGTGATCATAGGTACATTGGATATTTGCTCTTTACCTCAGAGTCCTCCCCCCTAGCTGGAGTAGAGATCCAGTGTACTCCCCAGGTGGATAGCTGCAACAGAGATCCCATACATCATTTGGAAACTTGTGGTTTAAAAGATGGGTTTCCTACTCTTCCAGTTTCACTAGCTCAAGAATCAGTATATTTTCAGTCAGACATTTAAAAATCAGAGTAAGCAGACTTGGGCTGGAGGAATGAATATGTTTTCTTCAATACTATAGTTTTAGTACTTAGGAGCATGTGGGTTTTTTGGTTTGGTTTATTTTTTGGTGGGTTTTTTTTTGGTTTTTTTTGTTTGCAAAGGCTGGATATGGAATACCATTTGCTGACTTTTATATAATTAAAGCAAAGCCATTTATAAGAAAGATTCTTGTGAGGCTTAGCTGCTGTCCTACATATTCACTGGTTTACATACACTGAGGGTAAAATTATAGTAGCTATTAGAATTTCTTTTATTTATAGAAATATATGAGAAACTGTCCTATTGTCAATTTATAGATGGGAAAATAGGATGCATTTGATTTTTATTTCTTTTTTGTTAATTCAGTACTTATACAAGTACCTACTGATTTTCTAACTTGTTTTATCTGTAAATACAGCTAAATATTTCTAGTCTGTATGAAATGTTGTGAAGCTGTGCTTTCTTCCTCGATTTCTTTCTCAGGACCCTTAGCAAAGGATCTTAAGGTGACTGGCAGTGTACCTCCAATTGCAGATTAAATTTTGAGATTGCTTTCTGGACTTATTGAGGAATTGGATCCTCCTTTTGCGGTGGGCCTTACATATTATACAGCTTTCTGTGAGCAAGAATGCAGTCTAAATCCATGCTGATGCACCATAACACTAAACAAACTCCCTCTGCATAACTTTGATGTCAGAGGTATGGGTCTGCTTCTGTTTCACTTTCTTCTCTGAAAGACATGTACTATAGGAAGTACTGACTTTGTCAGTAAAAAATCTAACGTGCAAAGTAAATAAAAATCTGGTAGTGCAGTTAGCTTTCATAATAAAAAGGTTTGAAAAAGGCTTCCTCTATTCTGAAAAACTGATCTTAGGTATTCATGTGTTTATTTGCAAGTACTCAGTATTGTTACGTTACTTTTTCAGTGAGGAGAGAGCCTAGAAGGAGTTTTAAATCCATCAGGAATAATTAAAATCACCAAGTGTGCTGATGCAAGGTACCTGGAGCATCTACACAGCAAATGGCTGAGAAAGCATTAGCACTCTCCTATGCACTGAGAAAGACCTCAGCTGGACCCACTAATTTCTGAGATTGTCAGCCCAGCAGTCCCTGTGACTTGCGAAATAAATAACTTCCATGCCTTAAGAAGAAACTCTTCAAAAAGAAAGGTTTGCTACTATGTAGATGTGAATCTTTGGGGTTAATTAAAAGAAGCAAGAAAAAAAAATCCTGATAATCTTCCATAGTTTATTTTAGAGGTAATCTTAGCTGCCTGTAGCTTTTCTGCAGTCTGCCTTTGCTACCTTGCTGAGGGGTGGCTGGTTTGTTTGTTTGATAAGACTCCTGAAAGTGCCAAAGTAGAGGAAGCTTTCATTTGTGAGTATAATTCAAATTTTGTATGAAGGGTGTCTTGACTGTCCTTTAACTTTGCTTTAACTTCCTCAGACTGAAATTCCAGGTGGAAAATGTGACCTCGTATTGTCTGTCTTGTCCTCTTACCCACTTTGTCTGATACTCTAATGGCCTGCAAGATAAAACGAAGGGAACTCAATTTTAGAACAAAAAAAAACCCAAACCGTATAGCTGAGATATGCAGCAGGCTTTAAATATTTTAAAAATATTTTAAAAGCTTCTGCAAAGAGGAAGGGGAACAAACTGTTCTTCTGTTCAAGTTGTGAAAAGTAATACACTTAAACTGGAACAAAAGCAGATTTAGAGGAAACTTTGTAGAAAGAATGCTCCAATGGCAAAGATAATTACAGTCTAGAATAAACTGTATATAGAGGCTGGGGACGCTTACTCACTGAAGTTTTTAAGGAGTCATTACAACACCATCTGTCAGAAATACTTTAGTTGATTTGGGGCAGGTTTATGTACCAGATGATCAATTTGAGACTTTCTTGCCCCTTTCTAGGATATATCAATAATAACCTACAGAAAGGGGAAAGACTACACCAAATACCTGCAATAGGGTGACATTCATATTCCAGTTTAAGACAGGGTGGTTCATTTATCTAACTCTGGCTCCCATATCATGGTAGTAACAGAAGGTTCCAGAAGTACTTAGTGTTAGTAATGTGTATGCATCCTGTCAGCCATGAGCAGTCATGTGCTAAGTGTAAAGAAAACTTGTACAGCACTATCCAGAACTGGACTCAGTGAACCCAAGAGCAAGGTATTGAAAAAAGGAGGCTTCTGTATGACCTGCCTCTGCATTTCCATCAGTCCAGCTAATCCCTACAGGCAAGATGGGAGTGCTGCATTTGGGAGCAGTGAGTCATATTTGCAGAGAAACATGTGAAAGGGATATTCAGGTGTTAGAAATACAGCTGGGAGGGAAAAAAAAACAAAACAAAAACCAACCCCAACTTTCTCACACACTAAGCAGACCTAGACGAGCAGATCAAGTCTTCTCTGCCACCTTCCCATCAGGCACTTGCAGTGGATGTATGATGACTGCTAGATCACTGATTTAAAGTAACAAGGTTTTTCTTAGAGTATTTGCTGGAGAGATGTGAGGAGTTTTGATTTACAATAAAGCATTGTCAGTCTGAAAAAGATTGCAATTATGCACACTTATATTCTGTTGAGGAATGGGGTAGAAGTCCTCATCTGAGATCATACAGTTTCTTTTTTTTTTTTAGTATTTGATGACATTTGAGTAATAAAATTGCACGATGATGTAGAGAGTTAATCTAGTTTGTTCTTTCTATAAGTAGCAAACAATTTTTAACTGCAGATGAAGGGGTTAATTAGTCTGTAGAATCTGCCTAAGTCACATGGTCTTAATTTTAAAAATCAATTTAGTTCATTTCACTAGCAAATATTCTGCCTCCAGGAATTAGCCTTTCTGTGAAAACTGTTCTGGCTGTTTTCTATTGCCTATTAGATGATGCTTTGAGGATATTTTGTGTGGGAATGTTCAGACTTAGAGCTGTGCCCACCTGCAATGATATAACTAGCAAAGCAAATTGCATTATCCTCTCAGTAAGCTTTTTAGCTCTTTATTGGTTTAACCTGAGTTCCTGTAAATCAGCCAGAGCAATCAGTTTTAATGAGTCCTCTAAGAGAAAAACAACAATGGAAAAGCTCTGCTTTTTTTCAGTTTAATCTGGAAAAAAAAAAAGAGAAGAGGCACTGCATTTTCCCTGCAGTGCCCCTGGTACATAACCAGTTCTCATCACTTGCCCTGTGCTAGAGTTTATGAGCTTCATAAGCTTTTCAGTGTTTATTGTGTAGAACTGTCACTCAGCAGTCTGCTCAAAGGGCTATGTCAACAGTCAGGAGCAAGATGGCTGTGATCAAAATACTCTGATTCTGGTCGTCACATATTTAGTGACCCCCAAATAAATATGTATAAATAAAGGACTGATTTTGTTTGCACTGAAACCCGGTGCATCATTTCTCAGCTTAACTCAATTGAGCCATCATTTCTGCCAACCATCCCTTAAAAATTAATTTCTCTGAAATGGTTTGGTTTCAAAAGGAGAGAAAAATTGTAAAACCGAGACGACTGAATATAAAAGCAAGACGATTATCTGACTTCTCCTTTCTGTTTGCCAGGCTTCTGCTTCTTCCAGTTCCAGGGTGAATTCCCCCAATAATAGTGTTCACAGCCCTGAACAGAAATGGCAAAACAAGTGAATTGCTGAGATCTGCTAGCTTTCGATTTTTTCCCAGCAGACAGAATGTCTTGATTCTTGAATTGTAAGGATTATGAGTTACAACCATAGGATCATGAAATAATTGAGGTTGGAAGGGACCTCTGGAGGTAATTGTGTAAGTCTTGTCTTATAGACGTTCTAAAAGTAATGGGTTAAAGTAGTTGCATTCTAAATCTGGTAGTTTATTTAATTGTTGGATGACTGTAAGACAATATTTTGGAGACTTTGGGCCAGGAGCCCTGTTTTTAGGCAGAGGAGGGAAAAGTGCTTTAAAATGACAGCCTAAAAAGTAGAAATAAGAAGGGAAGAAAATAATAAGATAGAAGGGAAGGGTTTAAGGACCTTCTTCCACCGAAGAAGTAATAAGGTATATACCAGTTGCTCTAATAACAAAGTACCTCCCCCCATGAGGAGCGCCTTCCCTGTGTCCTGAGAACAGTTGTGTTATGAAACTACTACCTCAAAGACAGGGGTTTTAAACATGAAAAGCATTGTTGGCAGTGTGAGATTAACAACCTTAATTAGTAAAAGCAATCAGCGCATACTGTTATACAGCAGAAACAAGCTTGAAACCCATTTCCTTTCAGACTTTGCTCTCCCATTTTCCTAAGCCTTCTCTCCACCATAATACTCCAAACAAATCTCCATCACTAGAAAGACAGCATTTCGGCATGTGCTTCTAGTGTATGCGTATGATAACTGGTAAGCTGTCATCTGCCAAATAAAGTCTGACAACCAAAGTATGCCTGCCTTGCCCTCAGCAGGGGCACTGATTTGAATCTCTCTACAAAACCTTGAGGAACACAAGTGACTGGGCAGACATGATAGACAATTAAATGAATAAGCTTTGTTTCCAGAGGACATCTGACTAAAAAGCTTTTAAGAAAATAATTTCTTCCTAAACCTTTAGTGTCAGCATTCAATCACAGGTGCTAAATGAAATCTGTATTCTCTACCAATATGATGTTTCATGCAATTCTGGAACAGTTCCACTGGTGGTGAATCAAAGCAAATTTCCATGTTATTAACCATGATCAGACTGGTTGTAGAATTAAGATATGAAAGTGGCAAATTAGGTTTCTGGGGAACTTAAAAATTATCTAGAAAGGCAAGAATGTAACTTCTATAGTATGCTATTGCCTATATGCATGGTTTGTCTTTGCAGTTCAACCTCTTCAGGAACTCACAGGATCACTGCACTTTATGTTGTGCAATGTGACAAATATAAGAAGAGTTCAAGTACTAATAAATAGCTATGTGGTTAAGTTTCCTTCCCACCATACATCCTTTCATGAGCCTGCCATTAGCAAGGACTAAAGTACCAGCCACAGAAAAAATTGGCTTTTCAATATCTCTACTTCATTTATACTGATGTATTTTTAATGAATTTTATTGATTATTAAAATTGTCACAAATGAATGAAATTACAAAGATATTTAAAAGAACTGAGATAAAAGGAAATGTAAGAAAAGAAAGATGTATTTATATCTAACAGTTTCATCCATCTCACAGTCCTCAATATGTATTCAATTTATTTACATTGTATGTTCTTCAGAAAGAAAATTACTATGAGAGGAGAGACTCTTCTGCCCTTGGAGCTATTGAACATGGTATTAGGAGATCAGCTTCCAACCCTAAGAGGATTTAGCCACCAAAAACATGGTAAGATCTTCATTTACAAGTGCTCTAATATTTGTTTGGTTTTAATTTTAAGTCTGCCTTTCTATTTGTTCTTAGAAAAGAACTAGCTTTTGTTTTTGAAAGACTTTTGCATATTTCAGGAGGATTCAGGATGATTTAGTTATGCTACTATGACTTTTGCAGGGTCTTGTGCACCTTTCTTAAACTATTCTGTGAAAGTACTTTGTCCGTTCTTCAAATAACTTTTACCATCTGTGAAACCACAGCTTTTCAACTGTAGACTTGACATTTTCTGTCTGTATAGCCGTGACTTCTGCTGAAGTGATAAGTATGTTTCTAGTGAAATCATGCAAGGCAAACTGGTGAATTAAGGTATTAATTTGCTTTTTTCTCCACTGGCTGGGAGGGAGATTTTTCTCTCCTTATGTAATGGTTGGAATTGTCACCTTCATTAATAATTCTGCCATATTTCTGTGTCAAAGTAACAAAATCAGACCTTTCCTTCTTTAATTTGTTTGCCTTTTTTTTTCTTTACAACTTTTAAGTTCTTTTCAGTGATGGCATTGTGGACAAGCTTCTTTCCAAACTGTTCAAGATAGAACCAGTCTATTATATAATACTGAGTTAAAAGCATGGGTTTCATAAAAACAGTTCTGTGAATTATGCAGTTTTTGAGATCTTTATATTTTTAAATGGGCGCCTGGAAAACCATAATGTTCCGTATATGGATGTATTAATTTATTAATGCCTTTGAGATGGCTGCTGCAGCCTCAGGAAGTTCATGTAAAAGAAGTAGTTATCTCAGATGAGCAATAAATTCTAACCTACCTGAATAAAAGTTACTGGCCAAATGCCATAATTACAGCAAAGATGAGTAACTGATGGTTAGTCATCTCCAATTTATATTCTGATTCATCTTTAGAAGATAGAAACCTGCTCTGTTTAACTGGCTTATTTTAAATCTGCTTGATCAGCAAAATTATATAGTAAAACGCAAGTATAAACTATTGGAGGGAATAGAAAAGTTGTTTTTAAGAAATGCCTTCTTTTCTTTTTCTTCTTTTTTTTTTTTTTTTTTTTTTTTAGCATGCCGTAGCCCATTTAGATTCAACTTGCACTCTGCTTCCTTCACATTTTATGGATCTTTTACTTTCATGACTGAATAGCATCTCTATCAAAATACACATCATAGAATTAGACCTGTGGAGGCATTTTATGATGCCTTCCCTGGATAGAGAGTCTCTACAGTATAACTTGAGATCCGCTATAGAGCTTCCCATTATTAAAGCTGTCATACCAGTATACATAAAGGGATCCAATGGATTCTCAAAGCTCTGTCTTTCTCAAGTGAAGACTTCCATGATTGTTCTATTGGATGTTTCTTATTTAAATGGCCTTAGGATAAAAGAAAAAATACTTCCATATGGCTCTATAAACTTTACATATTTTATTAAATAATATAATAAGACATGAAAAAGTTCCTATCTCTAGCCTATTCAAGTTCTAACATCTTTTTATAGGAAAAGTACTTATAACTGAGAAGATATTAGCAGATCTTGCTCTTTTGCAGTGAGATAAACTTCAAGTAATTCTTACCTGGTCTGTAAAATATATATAATGTAAAACAATATATGGTATATAGCTGAATATAAGAAAATATTTTAATGAAAACACAAGGTTTGTCAACATCAAGACTGGCAAATAGAATTGATTATTCAGAGTGCTACATCTTGTTTGAACTGAATGTTGTTCATGAACATATCATTGGATTGATAGTTTAGGCTTTGTTGGTCTGCAAATAGCTTCAAACTAAAGGATATGCTGAAGTGCATTCACAGAACTTGCTTGCTTGTCTCTATTCTCTAGCTACTACTTAGAGTTTGAAAGGTTGATACATTTAAATGGAAAATCTTTCTTGTGAGAACTGTCTAACCTAGTCCTTAGGAGGACTAGCTAAGACAAGAAGACTACTCAGCACGAGCTTGAAGTTGATTATGACAGATATTGGCATTCTGTCTAAAAACATGTTTGAAGTGCAACATCTTAACTGCAGTAGACTGAAATCTGTCATTGTTACCTGAGCTTATGTAATAGTCTCAAGACAGTCTTTAGAACAAAATGGTTCAGTTGCAGGAGGCACAATTTTTCACTACAAAAAAATGGGCAATCTAAGCAGTGGTGGAAAATACAATCCAGCCTCCCTTGGATTATGAAATAGCAATTTCAGTTAAGCAACAGTTCCAAAGGAGAAACTATTTTGATTGCTTTGCATGATTTACAGCTGTTGGTTCTCTTCCCTTCCATTCAGTTTGTCTTGAATTAGCTGTTCAGTAGCGTCATGGGTCTTAAGTAGGAATAGGATGCCCTAGTCTAGCTGTAGGCAAGATGCCTGCAGTCCATACATTACACACAGGGAATTAGACATAGGAAATGCTTGTAGTACCTGCAGTGCTAACACCCTTAGACACAGGGAAAGCTCATGGCATCTGCTGTGTTAACACCAGGACAAAGCATATGTATGTAGAGCCCTATTAGATGGGTGTGACTGAACTTATCATAGTGGCACCTAGGGCATACAATGAATAATACAACTTAACACACAATACCAAGGAGCCATTATCTCAGAAAGCATACATTTGGGGTTTTTGCTCGTTGCCTGAGTAGATCGGAATTTTGGTTTCATGTAATATGGATGGATTTGTTAAAGCATGGCTGGGTAAATACGTTATTGATAGTTTTTCAACCAAGATCACTTGTTTAATAGACCAGATCTCTTCTCTGTGAAACCTGAGAAGAATGATGGTTTTCTATTAATGAACTAATTTCAGGGACAAATATAAGCAGTTTACACATCTGTGTGAGATTATTTTTTTTTTTTTTTTAGGAAAAAAAGAATCAAAAAAACTTGAAACAAATGTTTTCACTTTCTGTTAAAATGGCAAAACCATAATCTATTGCCATTTCTACTTTATTTTGCTATTTATAAATCTAACACTTTTTCACAATTTTCTGCTTCGCAACATATAACCTGCTGTCGTGGTTTAGGCCTGCCACACAGCCCACTCACTGCCCCCCCACCTCCTCCCTCGGCTCCCGGAGGGATGGG
>WYDI02005113.1:15988-37933 GCA_009867235.2 Psittacus erithacus | reverse complement strand
CCTCCCAGGGAAGAGCTTCTGCCTAAGAGCTCATCTCAGTCTCCCCTCTGGCAGGTTAAAGCCATTCCCCCTTGTCCCTATCCCCAGGAATCCAATGCCAGCAGGGCATGCACATGTGCCTCCCTTTTCTCAGAGCTCTGTCCATTTTGGAAGCAAATATAAGACTGCCATTTCTCCCAGACATGGCAAATTGCTTCAGGCAAGAGCTAAGGGCCCTGTGGAGTTCCTGCAGTGGAGCTGCTGCTCACTGAATATCTCAGTAAATGGCCAGTGCTGGGTCATTATTCAGTGCAGCTCCTCTGGGGATGGAGCCGTAGCTCAGGCCATGGTGCTGCTCAGTGGATGCAGCACAAGCCAGGATGATGCTCTCTACTTTGGTGGGGATCAGCATTCAAGGGCTTTTTACTCTAGAGGGAAACAGGGATGTTTCTCCTTGATCTGCATCCTGGCTGATGATCTGTGTCCTACATCCAGGGTGAGCATGGTTGAGGAGAGCTTAAGGGTGGAGGTGGCCCTTTGCTGCATGATCACTTGGCCTCTGCTGTGGGATGGCTGCATCACTCCTCATCCGGCTACCAAATTAGAGACAGTGCAAACACCAGCAGCTCCCTGGAGGTCAGGAGCAAGTATCAGCCTCATAGTAAAGTAGCCTCTTCTATAGTTGCTTTATTTGCAGATGTTTAACTGATGCTCCTGATGACACTTGGGGTCTGTGTGTGGGCAAGCTCCCCAACATCCCAGAGCACAGCTCTGGTAACAGCCAGGCTCCTGCAGAACCCGATCTTTGCTGTGATTTTGTTCTTGTTTAGTTATTGCATTTAGTCTTTAGTGACTGCAGAGCTGACAGCTGGTAAAGATTTGCATAGG
Source organism: Psittacus erithacus (assembly GCA_009867235.2). Classification (NCBI taxonomy): domain Eukaryota; kingdom Metazoa; phylum Chordata; class Aves; order Psittaciformes; family Psittacidae; genus Psittacus; species Psittacus erithacus. The sequence continues at coordinate 37,066 of WYDI02005113.1, read as the reverse complement.
GCATGAAATTGAGTTAATTTTAATGTCTAATCTGTGCAAAGCTGAAATTTGGTTTCTAAAAGCCTTGCTTTGCCTTATCACTGCTGCACATCTGCTTCATGCGTTAGCCTTTGATTCCTGAAAGTTTATTTTCCCTGTATTTCACCACGATAAACAATTAGAGCAGAGCTTTGCAATCTTTATAGTGCTTTAACACCAGAGCTCGGGATCCTCTGGGGTGTGCAGGATGTGTTCTGCAGTGCCAGTGAGGAGGAGCATCCCTTGTTTCTAGCTTGTCTTCCTACACGATCTGCCGCAGGGAGCTCCCCAGCCCTTGCTGCCACAGCATGTTGGGCAGTGTGCTCTGGGATTACACAACACCAGCTCTAAGTGGGCTCCTTCCAGCCAGTACCTCTTTGATCTGCTTCCCTCCAGTGTGCAGAAGTCACTTCTAAGCCTTTGCTTGTCCTCAAAGCATGAAGCTGGCTTCAGAACTGGGCTGTGCTACTTATTTCAGCTGCTCTTCGGTCTTTTCTTGTTCACTTCTTGTGTGAAGAAGAGTTGAAAGAGAAACCAATGGTGCCCAGTGTGTGGTGTGCTCAGGGACTGCAGACACAATTCCTCAGGTAGCAGGTCCTACAGCTCATAGCATTCCCATCTCCCAGTCACTGAGATCAGCCTGTGCCCTGTTAGGGCTGTTTTGGGGCGCAGGGAGGAGGCAGAAGGTAAGTGATGTATGAGAGGTCAAAATAACACAGCGGCTGCTGAAGTTGAACCAGTGACTTGTCTCATATCTAGCAGGGATGTTGTAAACACCTTGTAGGAGCTGTTTCCTACAACGTGCATGAGCTGTGGCCTGGCCTTCCAGTACACTGTGCTTGTGAGATCCGGCTTTGGGAGATGATGACAAAAGAGTGTTTGGTGCTTATGAGATGTCATTTCTGATTCAGGTCTCCATGCCAGAAGTGTTTGGAGGATCCAGGGATGCAGATGCAGCACCTGAAATTGAATATTTCCAATTGGGAGAGATGTGAAGAATACTCTGAATCTCATGAAGGGAGTGTCAGAAGGCATCCGTCCATCCAGCTGTGTTCTGGAGTGGTTACTCTTACACAGACCAGGATGGCTCAGGTTTGCTCATGTGCCAAAGGGGCCTTCAGATCCAGACAGCAACCAAGGGGGATGCTGTGGCAGAGATGCTGGAAGCAGACGGGTGGGACTGGGCTGGGCTGGCCAAGACATGTCCCAAGGGGCTTCATCCACCACAAGCATGATTCAGTAACTGAAGTTCAAGAGAGCACATGAATTGTTCTGCACCAAAGATCTTGGCATTGCTTAGACATCAGCTATGCAGCTCCTTGGGATGTGTCTGCTTCACCTGCCTTTTCAGGTGGGGCAGGGGAAGCCTGGGGCTGTGAAAGGACAGGCTCTGATGTACAGCCGTGAAGCTGTGATGGAACTCAGCTATCGTGAAGCACCCCGTGCAGCCCCAGCCTCCCCGCCTGCCCTATGTATGTGGTCTCTGCTTGAAAAGTGGCAGGAAGCAGGAGCAGGGGTGGATTTGACAAGAGCGCAGTAGTCTTGGGTTTCTGTAATGAGCTGGAATTACAAACCTTGTGAATCTAGCGATGAGAAACGAGTGCGCTGCATTTGTCTCGATGGGAGGTCTGACCTTTCTGAGCTTGAAATTCAGCACTCAGAAAGCAAAATCCTCTCTTTTTGGCGAATTGTGTGAGTTTTCCTCCAGACCATCTGGAATGGAATTTGGGGTTGGATTTTTCGTGCTTTAATGTGTCTTTTATTTCGCAGGCAAGACATCTAGAGCCTGGATAAGGAATGAGGCAGGGGCAGGAAAAGCGGCAGGCCTGCAGCTTGTGCACAGAAGCCATTTGCAAAGGCTGTGAGGCTGCTGTAGCCTCTGCAGCATGGGCAGGAGAGGCTTCTGCTGCTCTTCAGTGTTAGCAGGGTCCTTGTGGAGCTCTGTTCTGTCCCTGCCATGCTCAGCCCTTGCAGGATGGTGCCAAGCACCCAGCTTGGAGTCAGAGCTGGATCTGAAGAGCCTCCATCACTCTGTGCTCCTAGACGTGGAGTGTGAGCCCTGGCATCTGCATAGCACCTGGGAAGGACCAAAGGGATGTGGTGGGGGAGCTGCACATTGCCACCAGCGACATCCCAGGCTGGTAAATCTTGGGTTTGGAGGAAGAGCAAGTTCTGGCCGAGATGAGCTGTGCCTTTATCTCACCCAGGCTGCAGTGGGGTCATGCACGCCTTCTCTTTGCTGGTGTTTGTTAATGCTGCTGCTGGAAAGATCCTGATGGGAATCAGGCTCTTGGCTCCAGCAGTTGCCTGTTGGAAGAAATCACTACCATGAAATTGGGCTGAATGAGGTGTAAATGGGTACTGGGGCTAAGGGCTGTAAATCCTGCTTTCTGGAGCTGTCCCCATGCTTTCTGTATTCCTTCTTTCTCTGAAATCCAAACTTTTTTCCAGCTCCTTCTTTTGCCCTTGCTCCTGCTCATCTTGGGGAGGACAGGAGTTTGGCAGGGCAGGAATTCCAAGCAGGAGAGCCAATAAATTGCTGCTGTATTTTGCATGGTGCCATGCATGCTCCCACCCCAGGTACTGCTGGAACCCAGGCTGCAGAAGAGACCACCGGCCTGAGGAGTCTGCCCTTCCAAGATCTCCTTGTCTCATCCCAAAGAAGCACTGATGTGCTGAAGGTAATTCATTTGCAGCAGAAGCAGACAGGTTGGTGGCCGCTATGCTTGAATGCAGCTTCCCTGCTGCCTTCTGCACAGAGCTGCTGCTGCAGCAACCTTCCCTGCTTGAGCACAAACACACAAACAGCTCCTGGGTTAATGGGATTAAAAGTATCTCCTGGAACATCTCTGTCTGGAGAGTGCTGCTTGGCCAGGCACCGTTTAAATCCATGGTTGGAGTCGTGAGGCTTTGCAAAGCCATCTCTCTGTGGGCACCAAGTGCTGGTCTTGAAGTGGGGCTGAAATTGTCTCCTTGGGCTCCTCAAAGCACTTCCCGGTGCTGAGCCGGCTGTGGGGTGATGGTTGTGATGCTGCTGGTAGCTCCCTGCACTTGTTTGGCAGCTGAATGGCAGGAGAGGGGATTTGGAATAAGCACAGCAGGGAAGCAAGCCCCATGATCTAAAGCAAGTGAGTGAAATCCCATTTTCTCTTTGAATTTCAGAGCAGCAAACAGTTATTTCCCTGTGACTTTGCAGGGTTGATCTATAATTCCTGAGTGACAGGGGACCAGCGCTTCAAAAAGCAAGCTGCTTGGTTATGGATACCCAGGATGGCAGCAGGGATGGTGCTATGGAAAGAGGAGAGACCTCCTCAGGGATGCAGAGATGCCTCCATTCCTCTCTCCTGGGACATATCATTGCTGGCTGAGGTTCAGGGTGCAGGGCTGAGTGCTGGCACGGCAGGGAATGGCAAGGCAGGGAATAGCAATGCTATGAAGCAATGCGTGGCAGGAGCAAGCGATTCCATGTTGTGTTTTCCCCCTCTTGGTGCACAGAGTTTTATGTACTGTAAAATGTGTTGTGTTACTGGAGATGATGTTTTGGCTGGGGCTTGTACACAGGAGCGCTGCTAAGTAGAAATGAAAGGCAATTGTTATTTCTTTCAAGCATAGCTTTAATTTTAACTCTAATCCCATGGCACAGAATTGCAAAGCCTGTGCTTTTGTGGGGAATGAAGATGCTGTTTTCCCCGCCTCTCTCAGCAGCCATTCTATACATTGGAGAGGATCCGAGTGCTTCCAGCAGTCTGTTGCAGTTCTAATTTCCAAGGAAAATCAGCTAAAGCCCTCCCAGCCCAACTGGCTCTTTTCTGGTATTCCAGTGATGTTCGAGTCAATCCTCTGCCTAATTAGCTTGTAAATATTACTGTAAGGTTGTTTGCTCTTTTTAGGCCAAGCACACCATGTTAGACAGTAAATGGAAGGAGAAATGCGTTATGCAAACCATGAGGTAAGAGCATCTGTTTCCCTCTCTCCTGCTCCCAGCACAAGCTGCTACTTCAATGGAACAAAGACACAGCTCTGAAAGGTACCTGGTGTTTGGGGAGAGAGGGATGCACTTCAGGGTGTTGGTATTGAAGTTTCTCTGAAGGACCGTGCAGCCGGAGCGTGTTGGAAAGCATGGCAGAGGGTGGGAGATGCGCCCTCCCGGTTAGCAGGGAGGATGCTCGCTGGGTACACAGGGCAGGACCAGGGATGGATGCAGCTTTGGGGGCTGGAGAAAAGCAACTCAGCACTGTAGCTTCTGATTAAAATGGCTTCACAGGGCTGAGAGGGATTTTGATCTCAACAAAGCCGTGCATTTGGGCAGCTCTTGGCTCCTGGAGTCGCTAGAGAAGCTGTGCTATTTCTTGGTTTTAAACTTAAAATAGCCTGGAATGGGCTCTTTGTGTTTCCTGGAGTCTGCTTCGTGTTCCAGACCAAAGTGAGAGTCACCATGATGCAAGCAGGCATTAAAAGCTGTTACAAGGCCTGGGTTGAAGTCTAGGTGTGTTTTACAGGCCCATGACAGGTAATGCAGGAGCTGTTCCCCTGATAAGCATTAGTTTGGATCCCAATAAAAGCCACATCAGCTGCAGGCTTTTGGCAAGAGCTCATTTTACAGCGGTTATTAAAGGCTGAAGTGAAGTGCTCGCGGATGGGCCCCAGGGCGCAGCAGTGAAGAGAGAAAGCAGAGGATGAACTCGAATGGAACATGTTTTGGGGCTCTGAAAACCATCTTTACAAAGAGCTTGGCATTATCAGTATTTCCAGTCTAGTGTTGTTTCCTGCCTAAGTAATGTCAGGGAAGTGTCTTGAACAGTTCCTCGTTTTCCCAAAGGCTTGGCATTCGGAAGGAATCGGATTTACACTTAATGGAAAATGAATTAGGAGCTGGGTGTTCATTAAATGATTTTGAATTAATTTATTGATCTGAGGCTGGAGCGTTAGAAAACAGAGGAGGAAAAATGGCTGATGGCACTTGATCCCCAAACACAGGCTGCTCTTCTACTGAAGAGACAAGGGGATCAGCAGCAGCTTTCCAGTGACCCATCTGGTTTGAGGAGCTCAGTTCAGCTGTGTGGAGGTGTAGAACTGTGGACTCATGGAGTAGGTGGAAAAGCACAAGGGGATTCCTTGGCTTTGGCACCCAGGAGAAGAGTGGGATGCTGCGGGATGCTCCATGACACAGTGATAAATCTCCTTCCTGAAGATGCTGCTGTCCACTGGGAGTGGGGTGGTGGAGAAGATGGAGCCACCCTCTTCTTGCAGGTGTGGAGTGAAAGGCAAAAGGCAGATGGCAGGAGAGGATGCTCCACTGGGTGTAAGGAAAAATCCCTTTGCAGTGTGGAGGGATCACCCCCGCTATGGGGACAGGAGCGGTGGTGGGATCTCCATCCTTGGAGGTGCTCAGAGCTCACCCAGAGAAGGCCCTGAGCCTGGCTCAGGGAGGCTGAGCTCAGCTTTGAGCTGCTGCTTGGGCCAGATGATCTCCAAGGTCCCTTCCAACCTCAATCTATGATTAACAAAAATAACTCCTATACAAGCATGCTTTTACCCAGCTTGAGCCCATCCTTATTGACCACAGCAGCAAGCAGGAGCACGTGGTGGCGGACCAGAGTGAGACCCATCAGTGCCCTCATGCAGAAGTCACCCAGACAGGGTCAGTTTGAGCAGCAGCGTTTTCTTCGTGCCAAATACTTGTGGAAACCATAACAGGCATTTGTTATTCCGTGTGATGCTCTCTTTCCTCGCTGTGTTCTCGGGCTGAGCAGGCTGTGCCCTCTCTTGAGGTGCTCTCTGCCCGCTGGGCAGTGAAATAAGTATCAGTGAAAGCTAGAAACTTGGCAAACTTGTGTGGCACAAAGCAAAGCTGCTGTTTCTTTTTAAAGGCTGAAAGCAAATACATCCCTGGAACTGTCAGTCCATTAAACCCCGAGATAACAGAGGCTCTGGGTGCCTCTCTGCTGGCAGTCATCTGGCTTCCCATAGTTACTCGATAACGCGATGGCTGGCTCAGCAGGCACAGATGGCTAAAAATAAGTGAGGGAGCTGCTCCTTGGGGCTCTGGTTTAATCTGGTTTGGGGAGAAATGATCTATGGTGCAGGCTCGGGAAATGATGATGCTGCTCTCTTCATGTAAAGCAGGATTTGCAGGACTGTGATGTGTAAATGGAGAGAGATTTGGCACATGGTGTGTCTCACCATGCTGCTCCTATTGGTGTTACTGGTCCTGTTCTTGATGAGGTTCTTGTTTGGGGTTCCCTGCCCCAGGTTCAGTGCGATCCCTCTTGCTGTGGCATCGCTTGGAGCAGGTCAGCAGCACCCACCCAGCCTCAGCACCGTCCCACTGGTTTGTACTGGAAGCAGTGGGATGGGGTTGCTGGGGTGGCTGTGCCCATCACTGCCCTGGGTCAGGGAAAGGACTGATTGAGGAGCCTGGGTGTTCCTGGAGGGTTTATTTGCCCTGAAGGCTCCTGTGGGAGTGATTTGGGTGCCGATGGCTGAGCTCTGCTCCCGGCTGGCGCAAGCCAAGTCCCCTCTGTGCTGGGTCTGCCAGGGTGAGCACAGGATCTTCATCCGCATCGCTGATTTACATCCCACTGTCTGCAGCACAGTGCCCCTGCACCATAGCCCAGTTATTAAAGTCAATTAATTCATTAACTGTGACCTGAGAAGCTTCCCTTCCCTCTTTTCTTTCCCCTCTTCCCTTCCTGCAGGCGGGTTTGGACTTTGTTCAGCAGCAGCAGCCGGGCTGTGGGGACCTCACACTCTTCCTCGACAGTGAACAATCCTGAGGGAAGGGGAAGGAGAACTACACTGATGCTGAGCTGCTGCTGCTGTAAACCGCAGGGCCATGCCAGGAGCAATCCCATGGTGAGTGTTACTGCTGAGGCCATTCCCGGGCCAGGGGGATGAGAGGGATGCTGAAGGAGGAGCAGTACTTTCAGATTAAAGGATTTGCCAATGAAGCAAGAGCCTCCAGGCTTCATAATTAACAAATTGCCTCATCAGGAGCCTCCCTAATTTGTTGCATATAAAGCTGCCCTATAATTAACCATGAGGACAGCTTTTAATTTGCCTGGCAGAATGGCCCATTCCATTGATACACGACTCATTTACACAGTGCTTGGTGAAAGTTGCTAGAAGAGGTGATGGGGATGAGTGAGCAGCACCAGGGTAGGAGCTGCTGGTTGGTGTCTGCGCTGTGCTTTCCTGCATCACCAGGGCTGGGGGACCACCAGGCTCTGTCAGGGCTTAACTGACCCATCTGTTAATTGGGGCTGATGACTCTTCCCACTTGTTCCCATAAATCCCATCAAGTCACCATTTTCCATGGCTGGAAAGTTATTGAGCAGGACTCGGGGGTTTGCTGGGATTGGGGGTGCCCTGCACATGGATAAAGCACTCAGGGGTGGGATGCACAGGGAAATGCTTTACCTCTCCCTTGGGAATTACAGCCCCATCATTCCTCCTTGAAGGCAGCTTCAATGTACCCACGCCGGTTTGTGCTCTCTGGTAGCAATAAAAGCTGCTCACTGCGGTCCCTCAGCTCCCTGGCCAGGATTTCTTCCTGTGTGTGAAGGACCAGGGGATAAATCAGAGGTGAGATAAATCTGAATGTCAGACATCCACGTGATCTCCACAGGGGGTTGATTCCTCCCACAGCATCTCCCCAGCCAGATGTGCCAGGGAAGCAGCATCAAGCTGGGGTACCCCAGGTTCCCATTTACCAACCTTTATTTGCACCTCCCCTCCCAGATTAAAGAGAGCTCTTAAGAGGAGAAGGGGTTGTTATGTGGAGCCCTGCCTGAGTTTTCAGTTGAGCTCTATTGATTCATAAGGTCTCTTCAATTACTGAACCCTTCTCAGTGGCATTGTGTGGAGCAGCTCTACGTGAGCTTCGTACTCCATCGGGCCGAGGACCTTCTGCAGCCGCTCCAGCCCCACCACAGCACCAGTAATGGGCATTTCCTCTGCAGCAGTTGGTAAATACAATTCAGGAATCCATTAGCACAAAAACTTGTCCTCGGTGAAGAAAAGACCAAAGGAAAATGGGAAATGCGGGAGTTACGGAAGTAATAGATGAAACGATTTGAATGTGGGAGAAGGCAATCTGAAATCTTACTGCCTTTTCTTCTGTCCTTTTACTGTGTGGGCATGGTTGGGTGATTCTGAGGGAGCTGGAGGTTAAAACGATACATGGGCAAGAAGTGACCTTCCCTCACTGCTGGGCTCAGGCTGCCCCTGCTGCCTCCTGCCTCTTGGATGGGAGCTGCCAGCCCCAAAAAGCTCTGAAATCCCCCCAAACCCAGAGCATCTACACCTGTTCATTTCACTTCTCTTCCTAGCGAGCACTGGAGCATTAATCACCTTTTAGTGTAAAATTACTGCATTTAAAATGTTTCATTACGTCTCTGTGTCACGGGACATAAAGCAGAGGCAAACCTAATTAGAATAGGGAGGATTATGATGCTGCTCCCTCCAGCAGAGCTTGGGGAAGGTGGCTGATCCCTTCAGCTTTGCAAGGGATCCAAGTCACTTGGCTCAGCTCTTCTCTCACCAAAGCTGCTTGGATCCATAGGGAAGGAGCTCAGCTCATCCCCTGCGCTGGCTGCTGGGAAGCCAGGAGGGAGGGAAGTGATGCTTATGGTGTGTTTATTTATTAGGGTCCATCCATGGGAGAGGAAAACCATCACCTCCATGAAGACACGGTAGGACAGGGTGGTTTTGGGGCTATTTAAAGGAGAACCCAAGAAGGCCCCAGGCTGCAAATACCAAAGTTCCTGCCCGCTCAGCAGAGCTGGTTTCCTCCATCACTGGGGATGTGGCAGGGGGATGGTCCCCAGCCCACCTCCTGCTCTGCAGCATCACTGCTGCTGATTCTGCTTTCTCCAACCCAGGGCTGGTTATTTCCAAATACCTTTGTGGTGCTTTGATGTGGCCTCTTTCTAAAGCCGCAGCAGCAATTTGAGAGGCAGAACAGCCATCCCCAGGCTGCCATCCCCTGGCCTGGGGCTCATTAGCACAACCACTTGCTCATTCCCACATCCCTTGTTTCTCCATAATTGCTCCAGGCACTTACACCATGTGGCTGGTAGTGATGCTGTAGGGCTGGTACCCTCACCCCTGCCCATGGTGCCAGCTGATGAGGATGAAGCCACCCCAAAGTCACTTGCTCCAGCTGAAGTTTCAGGCGCTCCTTCACTTGGTGCTGCAGAGAGGGTGCTTTTGGGCTGGAGAATAACATCTCTCCCCACCAGCCATAACAAATAAACAGCAGCCTTGCAAGGAGAACCACTGGGAGATAGCCACAGCCTGTGCTGAGGGCGTTACTGTGTGGGGTGAGCGGCTGATAAGCCCTGTGCTCTGTGGGTAGCAGTATCTCGGCGAGGTGCCCAAGGGCACTGGTGAGGCTGGTACTGGTGTGGTGATGCTGCATGGCCAGAGTCGGTCCTGAGGGCACCCAGCGCAGGATCCCAGGTGGGTGTTTGGTTTAGGAATTGTCTTTTCTCTGTGGGAGGAGCTGCTCTGTGTGTTCTGCATTGTCTGTGATGGCTTTTTCATTTATATATATGTAATAGAATCACAGAATTCCACCCTGCTTTGTGTTGCAAGGGACCTCCTCCACTTAGAACCCCCTGCCACAGGCAGGGACACCTTCCACTAGAGCAGCTTGCTCCAAGCCCCTGTGTCCAACCTGGCCTTGAAACACTGCCAGGGATGGGGCAGCCACAGCTTCTCTGGGCACCCTGTGCCAGCGCCTCAGCACCCTCCCAGGGAAGAGCTTCTGCCTAAGAGCTCAAAAAGAGACAGGGGAGGATGGAGGGACCCCAAACCTCAGCAATTTATCCCAGTGGCCACTTTAACTTGCAGGGAATAGCGAGAGAACAGCAGCAATCCCAACATCACCCACCTGCACCTGCACTTTGGTGCTGCTGGGGCCTGATGCCAGAAGAAACTGGGGAGAAAAGCCTAGGAAACAGCACTTGCCCATGGCAGGGGCTGTAGGAGATGCTGCTGGAGCTGCTCATCCCTTCAGCATCGCAGCTGGACTGCCTGTGCAGGGGTATTCCTGCTCTGGGGGATGCTTTATGATGAATTCATCTTTGTCAAATGAAAGCGGTGACTTTGATGCCACTTTGACTGCAGGACTCCCCGGCGGGTAAACATTAATTGCAGCACACTCTTAAATAGGAACAAAAAGTGACAGGGCTGAATTACTTCACTCAGGTCCCCAGATGCCAAGTCATAAATCACACGCTGCAGTTTATAGAGACTTTATGTGTCTTGGGCCAGGCAGGATCAAATTTTTCTGAAGAATAATGACACGTTAATAATAGCCTGCCACAGACAGAAAATTAGCAGAGGGATTTTTTTGCTTCTATTAAAGTCAAAACTGCATTCGTTTGCCTTCAGATCAGTCTCTTAGATGGAGAGAAATCACTCATGGGGCTGGAGGGAATGATGCTGAGCCCTTTCCAGCAAGGGACTGTGAGCCCAGAGTGTTACCAGTGTGTCTGGGAACTGGTCCATCCATTAGCTCATTGATAAACTCGCCAGTATCTAAGCAAGTTGTTAATTTATTGAGTGGTGTGACATCCCCTTGTCAGCACAGCGCATTGATGTGTATTCAGCCTGGCAGCAGCACACGCTGTCTGTGGCAGAGCAAGGGCAGGCAGGTGTGCTGGTGGTGTTTCAGATCATCACCCTGAGCCACAGGGGTGTGAATGGGCATGTGGGATGCAGGGAAGGTGGTTCTGGTACTGCTTGTGCTGCCCTGTGCTGACTGCTAGACACATGGATGGATGGATGGTGTGGGATCAGGCTTGAAGCTGCCAGAATGGGGAGAGAGAGAGAGAGATAGATAGATAGATGATAGATAGATGGATAGACAGGTAGATGATAGATGGATAGATGATAGATAGATAGATAGATGGGTAGATAGATGATAGATGGATAGATAGATGATAGATAAATAGATGATAGATAGATAGATAGATGGATAGGCAGTGTTGGGTGCATGGCCAGAAGGGCGATTCTAAAGGAGTTCAGAGTGATCCAGAGGACAGATGATGTTGGAGATGTCTCAACAGAGGGACAGATGGGTGGTGATGCTGAAGTGCTCCAGTCAGAAGACACTGACCGCCCGAGCCAGCAAAGGTAGCAGCGGCCAAGTTTCCTCTTCCTCACCTTAGCTCTCCTTAGCAGTAGATGATGCATTTATTGCTAGGCTGTGGTTTCATCTGGATGGAGCTGACTCCGCACCGGCAAACGGCTCCCGGTGCTTTGAAGCTCCGAGCTGCGCGAGCCAGGGATTTAGAGGCGAGGGGCTCTGCTCCCCCAGAGTCCCGCCCGGGTTAGATTAGGCCGTCTGTGAGGAAACGTAATTGATTCTTTAGGTTAAATCCTTTTCAGCTGCGCAGACAAGCCGGAGCATTAATTCTGTATAATGTGACACAGAACATTTGCGTGCAGCAACGCGCTGCGGCTTCCCCTCCCTGGGCTCCCTCCCGGGCTCTCATTTGTTTCCTTTCCAAGGCAAATTCCGGCTCTGGCTTCCACCAACCCCGCTATTGAATTCCTTTTGATAGCTCCTAACGTTTATTTATTCTTTTAAATAATTCTCATCTATAATTCCCATCAGAACGGGTGCATTTTGGGATCAGGGGTCTGTGCGTTGTGCTGGTCCTGGCACAGGGTTGCATCCAGCACAGGGCTGAGATTTGGACATCGGGATGCTCCAGTCACATCTGGCTGTGGGAGTAAGATGTAGTAGACCCTGTTGAGGGCACAGGTACCCCACAGCCTCACTGAGTGACTCTCTCATTGCTCCAGAAATAGCCCCATGACTGGCACTGGCTCAGGAATAAAGCATATTTTGGTGTTATTTTTAACGGAGGGGAGCAGAGCCCTGGGACCTGCTCTGAGGCCACCACCCCCCTGCCAAAATGAGCCCGAAAATGGCATTGGTTGCTTGGAGCTGGAGGGACCTGGCAGGGATGCTGAGCCTTCCCGCATGCAAGCAGCATCCCTGCTGCTTCCCAGCACGGTGCCCGTCACTGGCTGCTGCTGCTGGGCATTGGGAAGGCCTGTGAGCACCAGCAGAAACACTTGTCCCCGCTAAGCCTTGCTCCATGAATCCCTTATTGAGTTCCCCAACAAGGACTTGCAAGGAAAGCTGCTTTGATTTATTAAAACCACAGAAAAAAGCAGGATTTCTTGCTGGTGTTTGGGAAGTTGAAGCCCATTGCTGTTATGAAGACAAATCCAGGTGGTTACTTAGGTAACTGGGTTACCTAAGTAACCCAGGGGTTCATCAGCCACACCAAGGGTTGTATTTGGTGTGAGACCACAGGAATACTCACCTCTACCCATATCCTAGATCCTGGCTGCTGCATCCCTGCCTGTGGGACACTATGTAGGTACAACCTGAGGAGTTTTAAGGGTGTTGCTGAAGCATAGCACAAAAGATAAGCCTTAATTAAGCTGCTGTTTCATAGCTAACACAAGCCATTAAAGACCTGTCAGCATCATCCATCTCCATGGCGGGATGCTCAGCATCCACACCCAGAGCCCTGGCAGGCTGCGTTTAACCCTTCTCCATCCTAAATTCCCTTAGGGCCAGGGGCTGGTGGCCATGAGGCACTAAATGCAGTGAGTGAGGAGCTCGGGAGCGGACAGTGATGCTGACACCGAGCCCTTGCTGGTGACCAGAGGAGGCAGCTGAGCTGTGCACGATCGCAAGTGCCAGAGTCTTCCTGTTTTCCAAACCCAGAGCCCTGTGGTCGGGTGTTTTCCCGTTTGAGATGCAGACACAAGCAGTCCTGACCTGGAGTGGTTTCCCACAGAAGATGTCACGGTAAAAAAGCCCACTTTAAGTGGGAGACAAGGAAACAGACGGCACAATTCCCACAGGGGGATGTGATCCCTGCGGAAAACACTCAGTTCTGGCAAAATGAACCATTTGGGAGCAATTTGGGGGTACATGGGGTGCAGAGTGGGGAAGAACTGTGCTGACAGCAGAAGCTGGGGGCTGCAACCCTGGTTTAAGGATGCAGAGCATCCTGCATGTACCAGCTTGCTCTGCCCATAGCAAGCCACGGAGCCTTTGCCTCCCGCCTCTGCTGACAGCTGGGGGATAAAACCCCTGCAAATCAGATAAACAGCATGAAATGAAGGTGCAGCACACTTGGGAATTCAGCCTCCTCGCTCTCACATTCCCAAACCGCCTTCCAGGAGGGGAAAAGCAAGGAGCAGTTTGCTGCGCCGCACCGGTGTGCAAAGAGCCCTGGGGAAACCCATTTGAGAGTGTGAATCCCAAAGGATTCGGCTCCGTTGCTGAATATTTATGGCAAGGAGCTCATCGGTGCTTTTCCCAGATTTATGGGCATGTCCCAAGGTGAAAAATGTGATTTTAAATTCACCATTAATCTTGTGCAGCAGAACACATGGAGAGGATCCTGCGGGAATTCAGATGAATCAGTGGAGGCGGTAGGAACTGGGATGTAACTCGCTCAGATGTTGCTTTAATCCCTTCCTCTGCCTCATTCCATGGTCCCCACTACATCCACACAGCTGGAGGATGGGATCAAGGGCTCGCAGGACCTGCTGGCACTGCTCTTTCCTTGGTGGGAAGGGAAATAACCTCATTTTCCCCTTTATTAGTAAAATCCATCCAGAACCGGGCCCGTTCCTGGCTCAGGGATTTTCTTTTGCTGTGAGGGATTTAAATCACGGAGCTGTTTAATTTCCCTCATGCCATAGAAGCAAAGGAATCTGGAGGGGGAATTAAAGGAGCCACTGTGCCTGCCCCATCCCTGGCAGTGGACATCTCACATGAGCCAGATGGGTTTGCTCTCCCCAGGCTGGGCTGGTTGAAGGCAAATCCCCCCCAGCTCAGCTGCAGCCTGGAGAGCAATTGAGCCTCCGGTACCCTTAGGAACTGATCCCTGGAAAACCCCAGCCTGTGCTGATTAACCCTGCAGCACCTATAAGAAGGGGAGAGGTTCTCTCCAGTGCTGTTGGGTTCCTGTGATGAGGTTTGGCTGGAGGCTGGTGCTCAGCTGGGACAATCAATGCTCTGGTGAGGGCTCACGCTGGCTTTGCTGGGGCTGGGACCACTGTTGTTCCTCCCAGGTTTGGGGGCTGGAGGCAGTTTGGAGATGCTGAATTGGACTCCAGGTAGGAGAGACCCTGAATGTCCTGCATGGAGCAAAGGTAAAATGGAGGTGGGTTGAAGGTTTTGGCTCTGCATAAAGCCCCTGAGCAAATGAATGGAGCTACTGTGGGGGCCCTCAGCATCCTCGAGGCTGTGACCACAGCTTTGCTGGGGCAGATGCTGCTGGTGGTTCCTTATCATGGAACTGCCATCCAGATATGTGGGATCCCTGTCCTGGGAGGGGACTGCAAAGATCCCGAGGAAGCTGTTGCACATTTGCCCCGGGAATAGTGGGATGGTTCCCAGGTATCATCCTCAGGATCCGAGTTTGTTTTCCAGCTCCTCTCTAAAGGGCCTTGGTGCTGCTTGTGATGGGGGCTGGTTTCTGTGGTCTGCAGGAGCAGTGCTGCAGGGATGGGGCAAAAGCAGGTTATGGGGGATGCCATCTTCTGCTTCTCGTCTCAGCTGCAGTGTCCTCTTAACTCCCACTTAGGCTTATTGGGCGCCCCAAGCCCCCAGGGATGAAGCTCTGTGTGCAGGAGCCTGGTGCTGCTCCTCGCCTCTCCCTTTGCAGTGGGAATTGTTATTCCTTTTGGGTTTTACTGCTCCAGATTCCATCTTTTCTGGTGGAAAGCTGTAGGAAACTCTTGCTCTCATCCTCTCCCATGTGGCTCTGGGCAGAGGCAGGGCCTCCCTTGGGAAAGGCGTGAAGCGGGTGGATGGTTCCTGCTGAGTAAGCAGCATCTGCTCATCCCAAGGCTCCTTGCTGCCTTGGGGACCAAAAGCGGTTCCTGCTGAGGGGCGGCAGACCCTGGAGTGCTGCTGGATCCCAGCACCGTGGTCCCTGTACCCCAAAGGGAACCCCCAAGACCTCAGCTGGGATTTGGTGCCAAGAGCTACCCCTGTCAAATCCCCAGTGGGTGACATCCTCTCTGTCACCTCTGGAAGGGCTCCAAGATGAGGACCAAGTGACTCGATGAGGATGTCCTGGGCTGGGGTTTCACATGGAACAAAGTGCTGCTGCCCAGCAATCCCTCATCCCTGCTCCTGGAGCTGTCAGGGGCTGTGACAGCTCCTGCACTGATCGAAACCACCAGTAAATCACCCGGCCTGGGCACGTCCATCACTTCCCAGGCTTGAGCTATTCTCCTGCCCTGTGGATGGAGTGTTGGCAACTGGTTGCATCCTCCCTGCTGTGCAAAGGGTGTTTTCCAGGTGCTGTGGGGTGAGAAGGGGCGATGCTGGAGCCGTATCCCAGCCCATGGGTGGGTGATGCTCTCCTGCATGTCCCATTTGTGTTTCTGAGAACCTGACAGTGCGGAGGGAGCGCAGCCTGGGTTAAAAATGCTGCAGAACTGGAGTTAAATGGAGGTGGGGAATGTGCCGGGAATGCTGTGGGATGCAGGAGGGATGCTCTCTGTGTGAGCCTTGCTGCCTGCCACCAATACAGGGATGCCCTCTCCCTGTCCTGCCCATCCCAGAAGTGGGATGCAGTGGGATACGGTGCCTCCATCAACCAGCAGCATCTCTTCCAGCCCTGGGACCACAGTGGGTTTCAGCAGCATCCTCCCAGCGCAGACAGGGCTATGTGGAGCCCTGCTGGGTTCCCGTGCCCCGCTGCTATTTATAAGCCCCGCGTTGCACAGGGTTGGGACTGTTTTCATTGTGATTGTATCAAACCAGTGAGCAGTCTATCCAACATCCTGTATGTGGGCTTTCCATCTGGGCCATGAGTTCTCGTTTCCACTCGGATCATGAGGCAGAGATGGGATATGGAGCTTGTTACCACAGTGAAGCCAAGAGCAGGAGGGATGAGCTCCCCACAGCCCGCCCGTGGGAAAGGCAGGACATGGTTATGTGGGGAGATAAAGCCAGCGCTGAAGCAAGGCAGGGTTTGGGGCTGGGATGCGCTGTGTCCTCACAGCTGAACCCAGCTCCTTTTCCAGCCATTCCATGTGGTTTTTCCCCCGCAGCCCTGCCCAGGGCGAGGGAAAGCGCTGCTGGATGACGGAGAGAGCTCCTCTGGAGAGGGAAAAGCTTCGTGCAATTTCTTCCACATTAAGTGTGACATCTGCTTTGGGATGACTCAGGCGGGTTCCCACCACCCATACAGGAGAGCAGGGCGAGCACCAGGGCCTGCTGGGCCTGGTTCTTCCACCCTGGCTCTGCAGGGAGATGTTTGGGGGTTATAATAAGCCTAAATCATCCAGTTTCTGTTCCAGCTGAATATAGAGCTCTAATCGCTGTGCTCGGTGTGGGTGGCTCTGCGCCTGTCAGGGATGTGATGGATGCTAAAGCTCTGCTGGTTCTGATGCCTGGAGCCACCAGCCCCATGCACGGAGCTGTTCCCCATGGCTCCTGCTGCAGTGTTTGCGCACGGTCGCTGTGCCTGGGAAGGGGGTGTTTGCCCTCCTGGAGCCGCTGCTGTGTGCAGTGGTTGCTGAGCGCCTCGGAGGGAAACCCCAAACCGCAGCGGCGGGATGGGCCGCTTTATCCCGAGTCAGCGTGGTTTTAACTTGCTAAGCACAGGGATGATGCCTGTGAGCAGCATCCTGCTTCCTGCCTGGCCTGGGGGAGCGGTGGCAGGTGCCTGGGAAAGGACTTGGTGTGGGGCAATGGATGATGGACTGATCCTGCCCCTTGGTGCTGTCTGTCACTGCAGCACAGCATCGCTGTGATTGCACCCCAAGGCCAGACCTTGGCAAGGAGTATCTGTGACTGAGCATCCCCACTTCCCACACACCCCGTGGTGGTATTGGGGGCCCCTGGCTCCCATCTCACTGCCTGTACCATCCATGGGATGCATACAGTGGTGCTGCCTGGGCTGTGCATGTCTTGAGGCCTCATTCAGGAGCTGGGCTGCAGTCGCACTGTTTGTGTCCCAGCACAATAAGGGAGATAGCATTAATTCGCAGTTATTCTGCCCTCTCGCTGGCTGGGCCTGCAGGATGCTTTGTGGCTGTATTTACAGCCCCTCGAGGACAATGAATTAACCCTAATTAATTACCCTTGATGTCAGCACATATTTCTGCAGGGGAGATGGGGTGAACCGGCTGGTGGCAAACCCAGGGCAGCCCCAGCGCTGCTTGAACCAGTGCTGGGGTGTCCTGATGGGGCAAATCCTGCTCCTTCCCCAGGCAGCATCACCCCAAAACTTCTTTGTGCTTCCAAGGCGAAGCCTTCACCCCCCATCCCTGTGCTGGCTTTTATCCCAGCTGGGTTAAACATGGGCTGGGGTTGTTGTGGCTGAGGAGTGTGGAGGTTGTGCAGGGAGGGAGGGGATTTTCTCAGTGCCACATCAAGCGTGGGGTTATCCAAAGCTCCTGCTCCATGTGGGCTCCTGGTGCAGGTCTCCTCCCTGTTTGGGGCCAGGCTCCCCCTGAACCCCATCATCCTACATGGGGGAACCTGGTGCCTCTTTCATCCCCCCGACGTCCCCCCTGGGGCCTTAGTACCATGTGCTGATGGGGTCGGGGTGTGCTGGGGCTGCTGTGCGGGCTGAGGGTGCCGCTGGGAGCAGCTGCTGCATCCTGGTGCTAATGAAAGCCACCGGGAAAAGCAGCCCCGAGCAGCAGCGGCGGCGTTTGGGAGCCAGATCTGACGAAGGGAAGTGACTCAACGTCTTGGAAGGGGTTGGGGGTGGTGGCGGGGGAGCAGCAGAGGACAAGGCTTGACCCGGGGTGGGGACAGCCCAGCGGGGTGGTGGCAGTCACCTGCATCCCTTTGGGGCTCCCTTGGCCGGGTCCAGCATCGCTCCGGAGCCCTCTGTGCTCCGTTATCCCTCGCTCGGGCGCTGAGCTCCCGGCTGGGGTGGGGGGGGAACGGGACAGGAAAGGAGGCCCCTTGGGAAGCAGCTTCCTCTCGCTGGGCCGTGGCCAGCGTTCCCAGCTCCCGGTGTCACACCCTCTCCCAGCTGTTGCTGCCGGAGCATCGCGCTGCCAAGAGAGCGATGGATGCTCTGTGACTCCTTCCCCCTCCCCAAGCCCTTAAAGCCGGCGGGGAGCGAGCGGTGCTGTGACTGCAGCAAGGGCCAGACGGAGCCTTCAGCGCAGCAGCTCCTCTTCCTCGCCAGGCACGGGGTGACCCTGGCACCCCAACATCATCCACCCCGCACGGAGCGTGGCGCTGCACGAGGTATGGGGAAAGGTCACTGGGATGCTCAGGTTACTGGGGGGACTGGGGTGTGTTAGTGCGGGAGAGGAGGGGATGGATCCCAGCTCACCAGGACCATGTTTCTCATGGGTTTTACTGCTTTTGGGAGTGACCTGCATTTAGTACCAGTGAGGGGACGCTTTGCCCACCACATCGGGGTGCAAAGTGTTTGCGTCCCACTGGGAACCTGCTGCATGCCACAAGCATGGCACACTGCATCCCTGGCTCCCGCTCCATCCCGGGGTCCTGGGAGCGGGATGTCATTGTGCCGGTCACGAGCCTCCCGCATTGGCACATCCTGGAGCGGTGCAGACGTCTGTGCTTTGCGTGTCTGTTCTCCTTTCCCCACGCTGGACCCGTCGAACATCAGCACATTTCCTCCTGATTCAGCCGTGGGGGATGTTGCAACTCGGAGTTGTGCAAAGAGCGGCAATTCCTCTTTCAGCTCCTGTGGGAGCTCGGCCATGTGCAGCCGGGGTTGACGTCCCCACCTGCACCGGGCATGGTGGTGGCTGCGGATGGCATCGCTCCTCAATGGGTATTGCCACGGTCCCCACTTGGGTGGCAGTTTTCCTGCTGCAACCACCAGCTCTGAGGGAATCGGGATTTCTTCCTTGTGGATGAAGCTGGGAGGCAGAGAACACACTGATGCTGGTGATGGGGCTGCTCTGCCCCAGGGTTGTTGCTGGCTCTGATTGAATGGGATGCTCCTGGTGCAGGTGCATGGTGATGGATTTGGGTCCGGTCACTGCATGTACATGTGTTTTTGTTGTCTATGGGTTTCTCTGGCTCAGAACAGAGGTTTGTGGCCATCCAGGCTCAGTCCTTGCTGGATCACCATACGCACCATGCACACCGCAGGCAATCACTACTTGCAGTCGCAGCACTGAGGCCAGGCTGGTGCTTGGTGCTGCCTCTCTGCTTGGAGGCCCAGTGCAAACCAGGATGGGCTGGCTCATTACTGTGGAAACCTGCTTCTGGATCCAGATCCACCTTAGTTCATAGAGCCTGGATGGATGAATAGCTGGGAAGAGGCAGGATCTGGCCAGTGTGCTGGAGGGGAGAACGTGGTGATGGTGGGGATGAGCTCCCCTTCTGCCATGCACCCCAGGGATGGCTTTGGGTTACCCCTCTTCCTGTGTGTTTGATCTAGGAGCATCCCAAGGGGTGCGTCAGGGATGTGGGGCAGCCTAGGGTGGAGATGCCCCATCCCCTATCACAGAGCACCCTTTGTCAATGAGACCACCAGCAAGGGAATCCCCAACTCTGCTCTGAGATCCCATGGGACTCCTGAGCCAGTGCAGGGACCATGGTGGATGGGACACAGCACAGAGGCAGCCGGTTGCCTCATCCCCTTTCTGTGTCCAGCTGAACCATGCAAAAAGGTTCCTTTCCCCATGTCCCCACATCCTGCCACAGAGCATCGCTTCCCCTTCCCAAGTGCTGCCCATCTCTGCGCTGAGCCCATAAACCAGCTGCTTGTGTTGGTTTAGTCCTCATCCTCCCATCAGCAATACATGTGTTGTGTCCTTCTCCGGATGGGAAAGCTCAGCAGCATCTCAAGGAGCTCCCACTGGGATGCTGAAGCCATGTAACTCCGGGGTTGTTTGCATCCTAGCCCTAAGGAGGGGATAGAAGAAGGAGAGATGTGCTCCAGATCCCAAGCTCAGGTAAATACCTTTAGACTTTTATATCTGTATATGAATTTATATAGTTTTATGTATTTGGGAGGGAAATCACTGCTTTTCCCAAAGGATTCGCAACTCCTTGAGGTTTTTTGCTACCCTGTTGTTATAAAGTGGGTTTGGGTTTGGCACAAGGGGTGGTGGTGGCCTCCAGGGTCCCAATGCGCGCGCACCACCACCACCCCTCATCTTCACCTAAAATCCTTATTTTTACCTATTTTCCATCAAATCCCTATCTCTTTCAGGACTGAGCTTTGCAGCCCTCACTAATGGCATCTCCCACAGTGTTTTTCCATGTGGGAAAGGAACCGGGTGTGAATTTGAAGGGGGGGTGGTGGTGGAATTTCCTCATAGCATCCCCTTAGTAGGGTCAAGGAGAACAGGGGGGCTTTTCTTTGCCGTGCTGATCAGCATGCAGCTGGGTGAGCAGCATGCAGCTGCGAGTGGAGGATGCTCCTAAGGATCCAGAGTGACTTTCTCACATGATGGGGGGGCTGAGATTTGCTTGTGCCCCATCCTTGGCAGCAGAAGGGACAGAACTGTTTCCTTTTTCCATGGTTTCCTTCCTCTTTTGTACCCTCAGAATCCGGAGTTGGTTGAGAGCAGCCCTGCAGGTGGCACGTTTTGCATCTCTATCTTGTGCTGGCTTTGTCCCTAAGCAGCCATGGTAAATCCCAGGTTGTATTTAGGGATGCCCTCACTGAGCTGGTGCGATGGAATGGGGAGAATGCTCTGGAATAGGGAGTTTTATTGGACTTTTTATTGCCTGTAAAGTGCCAGGAGAGCCGGGGATTAATAACAACCCAGATATAAAAATATATATAAAGAGAAGACAAGAGGAGGATATGAAAGAGCTGTCATTATTTCAGATGTGGCTCGGTCATTTTAAGCAGCACAGAAGCAGAAACTGCCCGTTTTAAAGGGAATCTTCACTTGTGTAAGTAAAAATGTCCAATATTGCCCCAAATGTCCAACACTGCCTGGAAACAAGAAGGCTTCAGGGAGCCCTTAGAGCAGCTCCAGTGCCTAAAGGGGCTGCAGGAAACCTGGAGAGGGGCTTTGGACAAGGGCCTGCAGGGACAG